>MU390497.1:0-11417 GCA_022578715.1 Nemania sp. FL0916
TATATTAATTTTTTAATTTAATATTAATATTATTATATATTAAATATTTAATTTTATTATTTATTTTAATAAAATTTAAATTAAAATTTATAAAATACACGTATAACGTAATATAATATATATAATAAATAAAAAAAAAAATTACGTTAATTTATAAAAATTAATTATTAAATAAATAAAGTATTAATTTTATAAACGGACCGGGTTTATAATTATAATAAATTAATAAGTTTAATTTAATAAAATAAAAAATACGAAATATTTTTAATAATTAATTATATAAAAAATAACAAATAATCGTATTAAAAAATAATCAATTTATATATAAGTAATAAAAATAATTATTTATTTATAAAGTATGTGTAGATCTATGTAATCTTTATTCCGTGAACAGGGTGACCCATCCCGGACCCACAATTCCGTCACACCAGTATATAGAGGAACTTCGGAACGCACCGCAGGATAAGCTGAGCCTTCCGAGTATTCTGAACAAGGTTTGCATGCTTTCTCACTAACTTGTCCGAGTTCACACTTCTGACCAAGACCGTTCTAGACCTCGACCATGTCCAAAGTTGGTGGCCCTGAGATCACTGAAGAGATTCAGATCAGTGCTCGGGTTGACCTCAATCGCGCGTTGAATAATCTCATAGAGCCCATGCAGTCGCTGTGTTTTCGAGCTGCCGAAAAGGAAATGCCAACCTGCCCAGACTGGACCTCGGTCGTCTTATACCCCAAGATATTGGAGCTCTTTTCCCATATGTCGGCGCGCGTCATGGTAGGCCCTGAGCTCTGCCAAGCTTGGCCTGCCATTTCGATGAAATACATCAACTGTGTGCTCGCTGCTCAGGTCGCTGTTCGGAAAAAGTACTATCCCGCTCTCTACTGGACAGCATACTATCTGAACCTAGAAGTAGCGCTGGTTATGAAGCACGCCGCGAGGCAGCCGACTTGTGCGCCCGGTACTGGAGGCTCGGCAGAGGGCCTACGCAACCAACGGCGCAGCGGCCGAGAAGCACGACGACTTCATCGAGTGGATCATGGATAACTATCGCGTGAATGGGAAGACGGTTACGCCGGATGAAACCGTACAAAATATCTTTATCGTCATGTTTGCGTCAATGCACGGCACTTCGTTCATCGCACTGCAGTCGCTCTTCAGCGTGGTAAGCACACCAAACGCCCTCACTGACATTCGTGAAGAGATTGAACGGGTGTCGACGAACGAACTTAAAGGCTCGCCTGTATGGACACGCCATGCGCTCGGGGAGCTTAGAATCATGGACTCCTACATGAAGGAGACGTTGCGAATGAAGCCGTTCCAAGAAGGTCAGTCATCAGATTCCGCAACAAAACCCCCCTAAAGACTCCTATCCCGCGACTTAACTCATCTGCTTACACGACTTTAGCAACCGTCCAGCGATACGCCATGACTCGATATACATTCAAAGATGGCTTGCAAGTTCCCGCAGGAACCGTCATATCATTCCCCAATTTGCGCTACAACACGGACCCATCAAGCGTTTCAATGTCTGAAGCCGGCAAATTTGATGGCTACCGCTGGGCACTTCGCCGATCCGTACCCGGCATGAGCAAGTTTCAGTTCGCCTCTACGGCCGAGGATGCATTCGACTGGGGCGCGGGCCCGCATGCGTGTCCGGGACGCTTCATGGCAGAGGTTACCATCAAGCTGATTCTTATTCGCCTGATCACTCGGTACGACATGAAGCTCTCTGAGGGCGGGCCGGAACGCCCCGCAGAGTCCAGACGATTTATGGATCTGGCGCCAGATACGTCGATGCCAGTGATGCTGAGAGATGTTCGGGGTTAGATAGTGAAGAAGTCCCCCCTTTCAGCGTGAGCATCATAACAGTGATGCAGAAATCGTTAATAATAAATTCCATACTAATAAGCTCAGGTTTAAACTCCCCAACGGCTCACATTATACAGCTGTAAAACATAATATCTCAGGCTAGTAAAGCAGACTGCATGCCATACCACATAAATATGGTACATAATAGGAACAAATATGTAGCAAAGCAATGAATTGGTAATATATTCATGTAGAAGTGAAGTAGAGAACCGGCCTGCTATCTGTACATGTGGTCTCCGAAGGAGACCGGGAGCAACTCGTAGCTTTATAGACCAAAAGCAAAGGCTAGAAGCAATTGAACCCCCTGCTAATCTACTCGCTCTGTCACACTAGGCGACGGGCAGGTCCAAGCCGAGAGGTTGGACCCCCGCGGAGTAATTCCCGAGGATCATAGTGTCTGGTACTGTAGGGACTATGCGGTAGGCATCAATTTTCTATCTCGCTAGCTCCCAGGCTACTATCAGGATTTCGCCATGAGCATCTGAAGGAGCTTGCGAGTACTGCTCGTGCTAAAAAGGACGTGGTATAGAAGTGTTGATCGAACTAGCGCCTACACTGGCGAGCGGGCTTTATCCATCGCTATTAATAATCAACGAATGAGTTAAAAGTTTCTGAACAACGCCAGAATCTGAGGATCAGGTTTAATGAATACTTGTTGATATAGCACAAAGAGTCTACGGCTTATCAACATTATGGCATCCTAGTGTTTCCAGATCTAATAATAATTAGACGCCTCGCTAGCCAACAGGGAGGTTCTTGTCAAACTCACAGGGATAACTGGCAGACGTGCCGCAACTCCAAAAAGGGCCAGACCAAGTGCGGTGTAGAGGTATAATAGAAATATAGGTTTTCCCTACAGCGTCAAAGGGTTTTCTCTAGCTTCATGTTACTTGATATCTTCAAATATAGAATATTTCTCGGGGTTTTTAAGCCGGCTCATGCTTCTCCATCCTTTCAACGGTGGGGCGGAGGTGCTAGCCGAGTTGGTTCGTAATTACGTGGACTATACAGTACAATTCTTGGTTGATGGTCTACTTGGGTAGTACGTCGTATGGTTGAAGTTTGGTGCCTCGTAGTGAAAGCGGTTTTATAACGTTACAGGTACCCAAGCCTCTCAAGGGGTATAAGATGTGGCAGGATACCCTTCGGCCGTTTATACATAATAATGTATATACTACTAAGGCTTCAGAAGCCAATGTTAAGTTGTACAGACAGGTCCACAGATCCATAACTGTCTGTCTACGTTTGTTACACGGGCTGAACTCGAACTACAGGCCTATGTTTTCGTATATCACGAGATTTTAAATTAACTACTACGTGGATTTTAAAAACCACTACTTGTTTTAATTGATATATAACGAAGTACGGAGTTATTATGACTGTTGTACATAGTTTATAAAATATTAATAGTTTTGTTTGTAAGTTCTGTAAGTTTATAAACTTGTAACTTGTAGAATAACATAAATGAGAATATTTTCGCGGATTGTTTTTTTATAGTTTTAAGGACTTAAACGTTTTATAATTATTAAATGTTTAATTATAGTTAAACATTTTTAAATAATAATAGTAAACATTTAAAATATTCAAAGGTATTAAATTATTTATTTATTATTTTAATTTTACAACTATTCCGGAACAGTTTCCTAGATCCAGTAGGTTGTAATATAATAACGTAGTTTTATATCTAGATACTATTATTGTTATATTATGATAAAAATAGTACGAATGTTTAATACTACTTACCTTTTATGATTATATTACTTTAAACATTACTAACTTTTTTTACATAGACTAGCGATTAGATTTTTAAAATTCCTTCCATTGCCCCGGTCTCTTTTAATATTTCTATTTCTTTTCTTTTACAGCCCTCTACATAAGCTTACTCGCTGCTAGCTAGACAACAACCTTAAGTTCTGCCACACTAAAGAAAAAAAAAATAGAATCCGTCTATAAATGCTGATAATTTTCAAAATTACGTCTTTGTTTAACTGGTTCGTATACCTTTAACTTAAAACAGACGTTAAAATGTTTTAAAAAAAGGAAAACTATCGACAGTTTTTATAAAAGATCTTTAACAAATGGCGGGTATTGAAAAATACATAGTCTGTTTTTAATTTTCTAGCGATTAGAAATAATTTGACCTATTTAAGTTAGAATATAAAAAGTATCAACCTAAGAAAGGAGGTCTACTTAATATTAACCGAGCCGGAAAAAGAATATCTGTTGGAATACTAAGTATTGATTGTTAATATTACTTGTATAGAACATATTGTAAAATATTGTTACGATCTAACAAGAGGGGAATGGCCCGTTGGCAGGCCTAACACGGGGAATAGAAAAGTACACCTCGAAAGATGCAATATTAAAGTATGTATCAGTCGGGGTATATAATCACGTAATAGTTTATTAATTTACTAGTTTATTAGCTTACGGTAATCCAAGCTTATTAACTCACGGTAATCCAAGCTTATTAATTTATAATAATTTAAAAAGAAATTAGTACGGAAAAAAATAGTTAAAGTCTTTTTATATAAACATTTATTTATTTTTATACTTAATTACTCGTTTTTATTCTTTAGTTTTTAACTTAAAACTATAATTCAGACCTAGATACAAATATAATTATTAAACTATTTTTAAATATACCTTATTAAACAAATAATAAAAATACTATTAGACTTCCTTTACGGATACTGTTAACAACCTTATTATTACTTACAAATCAAAACCCCGATACTGTCTCCTATATCCAATATATTAAAATATAAGAGGTCCGTAACATTTTAAAAACTCCTTAATTAATAAAACTTAATATAACAAACGGATACGAGTATAAAAGACCTTAATAATAACGAGATCACCGATAAACTTTTAAAAAAGTATACCCCGAGAATCTCCGTTATTAATAAAACTAGGAAGCCAATGCTTTAAGAAATAAAACACTAATAAAATAAAATTATAGGACCAAAGACCCGTAGACAAAAAACAAAAAAACAGAACGCTTATTAGAATAGATCGACAAAGGATATATATGCCACATCTAACCACAAAAATGCGAATTATAACACGTAGATACGGAAGAACTAACTCTAGATCGGTTAAAAGTTATAGCCGAATATAAATACAAAAGGTGTTTATTAGGAAAGATTTGCCTTATACACTTAAATAGCGAACAATCGTAAAATGTTAAATAAAAAAAATACAACTATAATATCTAACGCGTTTGTTTATTTTATAACGACGAATAAAAAATAGAATTATTATTTATAAAATTAGAATCGATTAAAAAAAAAGCTAGACTTAAGAAAAAAAGACGTAAGGACTGGCCCGAAAAAGAACAATATTTACAAAATATCCCGGAATACGAAATAAAATAATACGACTATTAAACAGATAAAAAAATAATTAAGAATATAATAACGAAAGCTATCCTTAGAAAAGAAGCAAAGTTAAAATCTCCAAAACCCAGTTATTAAAAAGACTTTAGAAAAACTACTTTCGAAATGATCTAAAACGTGGACGGAGATTTAAAACGAAAACGGATAATCTACGATATCTTCCGAACTAAAAAAACTATAATAATAAAAATAAGTACAACTACCGGACCAACCTAGCCCGACTTAACGACCTATTTAATAACGGAAAGTTACTATTATAATAACACTTTTATAATATCCGAAGATTTCGTTAACTTATTATACGAACGATATTACGAAATATTTTAAACTTGCTGTATAACAACAAAGTATAAAGAATATTTAATAAAAAAGTTATTAAAAGAATAGTTTTTTCGACGGATTAATAGAATACTAATAACGACTTTATATTTACGCAAAAAAGTCGGAATTTTAACTATCGAATTACGCGATAAAAAAAAAAAATACGCCGTATTTAAAAAAAAATCTAATAACAAAATAAATCTGTTTAATATATTTTATTAGATCTTAATCGAAAAAAACGACAAATATATATACGAAAAAATTCTTTTTTACGAAATATTACTTAGAACATGTCCGGAACACCCTAAAACTAACAAAAATAAAACAACGATCGAAATAAGATATATATATTATATTCTAATATTATATACGATATACAGCGAGAAATTTATATTATATTTTAAATAAACATAAAAAACTAACGTAAAATTACTATATAAATATAAATGTTTAAAAATACAACTTTACGACAAAATACCGCGAAGCTGTAAAAAACATCCGTACATTATATTCAATATAAAAACTATATTAAACAGATATATATATAATATTAATAAAATTATTTACGAATTATATAAAAATTTAAAACTTTTACCGATATTATAAAAAATACCTAAGCCCCCGGTACCTAAATAACCACCCCGGCCCGGTCGAGCTATATAGAAAAGTTTCGGATACTAAATATCGAATTAATATAAATATATAAACGATAAATATATTAAATACGTTATATTAAAAATTAAAATATAGCGGATTATATTAAAACAAAAAAAAAAAACAAAAAATATATAAAGTTTTCGTTAATAAAGCAACAAGTAACCGAAAACATTAAAACCTTACGGCGAGCAATTATTAAAAAAAACAACTAAATTAAAATTAATTTAAAATATAATAGACGAAAATATTATATTATAATTAACTCGGGAGTATAAATAAATATAATCTTTTTAAAAATAATAAAAAAAGATAAAATATTTTAAAAGTATAAAACAAAATTATATCGATTTATAATATTTAATAGCGAAATATTTAATTACGATAACGGTCGCGTATTTAAAAAAACATAATTATTCGACATTTCTATATAAGGATATAAAAAACGAATTATATTAAATATTGCCGATATCTTTAAATACGATATTATTTTAAAAATATTATAGTTAAAAATTAACGACCTAGTAATTCGATAAAAAAACAAAAAAATAAAATAAAAAACAAAACGATTTTATAAAATAAACAAAAAAAAAAACATTTTTTTTTTACTATAATACTTAAAGAATATTATATATATAAAGAATTATTCTAAAAAAGAAAAAAAGGCGAACTTTTAAAACATAGATTATAAAATTATTAAATATTTTTAAAAGAAAGATATTAACTATAGTTACACTAGATATATTTTATAAGACTAAATAAATCAAAAGTACTATAGGAGTACTTATAAAAAAACAAAGCACGAGGATTTTTGCAAAAATCGAAATTATTTGCCGGATACCCAGTAGTAATAATACTTAAAATAAAAAAAAGAAAACTAACATATAACAAAAAAAAAAACAGATATAACGAACAATAGTAGACTTTAAACTATTAAACGTTATTATTATACCAAATAAATATTTAATCTTTTTAATAATTACGATACGAGAAAATATTAGTTAAATACGATAGTATATTACGTTCGATATATTAAATAAATACTATTCGATATATATAACGAAAAAAAATAAATAAAAAACGGTTATACGTATAATTTATAGACTGTATAAATATACGGTTATATTTTAAAAACTACGAAATACGCTTACAATATTTTAACGCATAATAATAACTATTTTACGAAAATATTTAAACAAGTTTATATTCGTTTATTTAAATAACATCTTGATCTATTTAAATATTTTCGAAAAATATAAACAACATATAAACGCAGTATTAAAAATATTACAAAAAAACAAATTACAATTAAACCCGAAAAAGTGTACCTAATATTAACAGAAAGTTAACTTCTTAAGATTTATAATTACTCTAAAAAAAATACGAATCTAACAAGTAAAACTAGAAATTATACGAAATTAAAAAATTCTAAATCTAACGATTACTAAAAATATTAAAAAAGTTTTTAAATTTATAAACTACGTCCGAACTTTAGTTAAAAACTATAACAAATACTCCCGACATTTGTTAAAATATATAACAAAAAAGTATAAAAAAAAAAGTTTTTAATAAATAAAGAAATTAAAAAAATATTTAAAAAATTAAAAAAAAAAATCACATCCGACCCGATATATAAACTCCCGAACCTTTTAAAGAAAAAAAGATTTAAAATGGATGTTTTAAACGGAGTTATCGTAAATATACTCGAATAACTAGAAGATAATAAAAAATAACACCTTGTAGTATATTATTCTAAAACGTTGCGAAACGTTATATTTTGTTACCTAATATTAAACAAAGAATTTTTTATAATTATTACAAAATTTAAAAAATAAAAGCCGTTCTTAAAAAGAACTACGGAACTTTTTGAAATCTACTTAGACCATAGAAATTTAACATCTTTTATAACTTTATAAAAAATTAACAAACGATATAAAAATTAAATGGATTATTTTTCTAAATTTAACTTTAAAATACTTTATATTAAAAAGAAAAAAAACGTACAAGTAGATATTTTTAACCGACGAAAATAAAAAAGATTTAAAATTCTAAAACGAGATGTACAAATATTACACCTATAAAAAAATAAAACATTTCGATTACAAGCCATCTTTAAAAATATTAATAACCACTTATAACAAAAAATTTAAAATATATATAATAACCGAAAGCTCGAAAAATTATACAAATATAATAAAACTAAATCAAACAAGTTAAAATATAAAAAAAAAATATATTTACTAAAGTCGATATAAAACAAGTTTATTAAAGAATTTTATAAACATTTATTACACGGATATTAAAAAGTAGTTAAAACGGCAAAACAGTTATAAAAAAAGTACGATTTTTTAAGACTTTGGAAAACCGTTAAAACTATTATTAAAAACTATAACGTATACAACAAGTCTAAAATAACACGATATAAACCTTATAAACTTTTACAACTAACGTAAATACCCGATCAAATATAATATACTATTATATAAGACTTTATTATTAAATTATTACAATTAATCAATTTAATTATAAAAGTTAAATACGATATTATATAAGTAATTATAAACCGATTTACAAAATATAAATACTTTTTATTTTTTAAAACAAACGTAATTATTAAATAGTTAACGTACGTATTCGTTAAACATTACTTTAATAAATATAAAATATTAAAACGAATTATATCTAATCGAAACAAACTGTTTATTTTTAAATTCGGAAATAACTTTTTTAAACAAATAAGTACCAAGTTTAAATTCTTTATAATTTATCACCTTTAAACGGATAAACAGATTAAACAGTTAAACTAAACGTTAGAACAATATTTGCGAAATTATATTAACTATTAATAAAACAACTAAATAAAACTACTTTTTATTATTTAAATCGTATATAATACTTTAATAAATAAAAACATAAACATATCTTTTTATAAAACAGTATACGGACGTTAAACTATTTTAGAAAAACTAAAAAGAACGTTAACAGAAGTACTTATTACTACAGTAATTATACCTAGAACTAGAGTAATAATTACAAAGATTAAAACTTTTTAAATAAAATTACAAATATACTTATAATTTTTTTAACAAAAAATAATAAAATATTATAACAAAAAAAAAATTAAAAAATTAATTCTAATAAAAAAAAACAAAGTTTATTTGTTACAATAAAAACAAAATATTATTTTAAAAATTTTACAAATTAAAACTAAACGGTTAAACGATAAATTAAATTTTAAAAAACTTGGTTTATTTAAAATTAAAAAAATTGTTTTATTAACCAATTATAAACTATTATTACTTAAAATAATACGAATACATTTTGTTTTTTACATTTTTTTACTAAAACTAACGCTAAGTAATATTTTATTAAAAACCTAACTTAAAATAAAAACCAACTAAAATATATACGAAATAAAAAAAATACTAAACTCTCGTTAAAATAGTAACAAATTTAAATATTTAATTAAATAAAAAAACTACCTATATTTAAATAACATATAAAAACTTAAAAAACATTTGGAAACGGCCGCCGAGATTATAACTTAGTTCTACTAGTAATATTTTAATCGACCGAAACTAAAAACGCGGGATCGGCTAAAAAAACGTTAAAAACAGCTTAATTAAAATTAAACATAATAGTAAAAAACGGTTCGGCTAAAATAAAAGTTTCTGTTATACTATATTCTTCTATTACACGTTTTTTTTTTAAATACGTTCCGCTTCGTTTATTTTATTTAACGATTAAAAACTACGGTTAACAAACGTTATAATACGAGAACAAAAGAATTTTTTTTAACAACGGAAACGGGATAAAAAAACTAAAGTTTTATTAGATTTTTAATAAGCTCGAAAAAACTTAAATTCGGCTACTTTTTTTTTAAAACACAACTAACGAAATTCTTTTTATAAAACATTAATAAAAGTTAAAAAAATTTTAAAACTATTATAAAAACGGCCGGTACAAATATATTCTTTATAACGCGATATATTTTTTATTATTTTATAAAACAAAAAACGATCGAAATAACAAGAACAAAATATAACTTTAAAACTTACGTTTTTAAAAAAAGCAGCAAAAATAACACGCTGCGATATTTTAAAAAAAAAACCTAACTTTCGAATACAGTTAAATATCGTAAAAACGATCAAAAAAAACATAACTTATAAAAAGAAAATATTATTAAAACAATAATCTTAAAAAAAAAAATAATATTACGATCTAATAAGAAAAAAATAACCCGTTAATAAGCCTAACGCAGGAAATAGAAAAGTATACTTCGAAAAATGTAATATTAAAGTATATATTAATCGGGGTATATAATTACGTAATAGTTTATTAACTTACTAACTTATTAGCTTATAATAATCCAAACTTACTAATTTACGGTAATCTAGGTTTACTAACTTATAATAATCTAAAAAGAAATTAGTACGGAAAAAAGTAATTAAAGTTTTTTTATATAAACATTTATTTATTCTTATACCTAGTTACTCGTTTTTATTCCTTAGCTTTTAATTTAAAACTATAGTTTAAACCTAGATACGAATACAATTATTAAACTACTTTTAAATACATTTTACTAAACAAGTAGTAAGAGTATTATTAGACTTTTTTTACAGATATTACTAACAACCTTATTATTACCTACAAATCAAAACCCTAATACTGTCTCCTATATCCGATGTACTAAGATATAGGAGGTCCGTAACAAATATGCAGTCGTAAAAGCTGCGAAATGTATTATATAACGGAATTATAGGTCCAAGATAAGTTACCCTGTTCACAGAATAAAGATTATATAAATCTGTATATACTTTATAAATAAATAATTGTTTTTATTACTTATATATAAATTGATTATTTTTTAATATAATTATTTATAATTTTTTATATAATTAATTATTAAAAATATTTCGTATTTTTTATTTTATTAAATTAAACTTATTAATTTATTATAATTATAAGTTTAATTTATTTATAAAATTAATATTTTATTTATTTAATAATTAATTTTTATAAATTAATATAATTATTTTTTTATTATTATTATATATATTATATAACGTTATATACGTGTTTTATAAATTTTAATTTAAATTTTATTAAAATAAATAATAAAATTAAATATTTAATATATAATAATATTAATATTAAATTAAAAAATTAATATA
>MU390498.1:0-11222 GCA_022578715.1 Nemania sp. FL0916
ATATAATTGTTTTTTTTAATAATATTTTATATAAATATATTTTAAATATATTTAAATTTTTTTAAACGTTTATAATATTCGGTTAAAATAATAAAGAAATATTTAATAAAACTTATTAAGTTTAAATACGGAATAAATAAAAAGTAAATTTTTTTTTTCGAAAATTTTTAAAATTTTATCTTATTAACTTGTTTTAATATATAATAATTATATTATTATAATTAAAACTTTTATTATACGAAAAATTAATTATTAAATAAACAAAACTTTTTTATTTATTTTTAATAAAAAAAATTTAAACTTTTAAAAGTTTATTGGTTAAATTTAACTACCCGAATATTTTAACCGAATTATATAAAATAATAGTTTATATTATTAAAATATATACAATTTAGTAGTTTATTTATTTTATTATTATTAAATAAAATTAAAATATAAATTAATTTCGAGGTATTTATATAATAAAAATAAAAAAAAAGAATATAAACGTATTTATAAAAAGTTTTATATAAACGTATTCCGAACGGAAAAGTTTAAATATAAAAACTAATTTTTCTATATTATTTTATTTATAAACTAAACGAAAACGTATTCGTATTAATTTTAAATTTATTACCGAAAATATTTCGTTTAATATTTTTTCGAAATTCGGGAACGATTATTAAAATTAATTAATTTTTAATTTAGTTATTTATAGTTTTTAATATTATTATTAATATATATTTTCGTTAACAAAAATATAAATATTATAATTTACGAAATATATATTAACAGTTAATATAATACGATTAATATTTTTAAAACATTTATAACGTACGGATTTATAATTATTAATATAAATTATATCCTGTAATTAGGTTAAAATATAAAAAATATTACGTAATATAAAAATAATATTATAAAATTAAAATTTTTTACGTTTTTAATCTTTTAAAATAATTATATAAAAAAAACCTTTATAAAAAAAACTAGCAAAATTAGTTATTTTTTAATATTCGTACGTATAAATATAAATTAATTTATTAATTTAAAAAGATTAATTTTTACCGAAATCGAAAATTTATTTTTAATTATTAGTTTTATTAATAATTATTTATTTTATTCGAATAAACGTTTATAATAAAATAATATTATTATTAACGTTATCGAGTATTATTAACCGGGTTAATTTTAACTCGTAATCCGTAAGTTAAATTATTAATATTTAAATATTATATATAATAAAATTAATATTCCGGTAATTATTTTATAGTTTTATATTATTATATAAAAGTATAAAAAAGTAGCCGGGCGATAATTCCGGG
This sequence comes from Nemania sp. FL0916, assembly GCA_022578715.1. Taxonomy (NCBI): domain Eukaryota; kingdom Fungi; phylum Ascomycota; class Sordariomycetes; order Xylariales; family Xylariaceae; genus Nemania; species Nemania sp. FL0916. The sequence goes on from MU390498.1 coordinate 1,305, forward strand.
TGTTAATTTTCGGTAATCTTACCGGCCGGAATGTTTTAAAACTAATAAAACTAATTATACGATTTTATAATAATTAATAGTTTAATTTTAATAAAGTTATTTTTATAACGTATATTCGGTATATTAATAAAATAAAAATATTTAATTTTAAAACTGTTATATTATATAAGTAAAATTAAAAAGTTATAAATAACTTGTTAATTATAAAAATTATTAAAACAGTTTAAAATATAATAATATCCGTATAATAAAAAAAAACTACGTAAACGTTAATTATTAAATTTTTTTATTTTGTTTTAAATATTTACGTTTTTTTATTTTAAAATAAAATATTTTAATTAATATATTAAAACGATAATAAAAAGTTATATAATAAAAATCTTTTTTATAAAGCTAATTTTTTTATAAGTTTAATTAAAACGTTTTTTTTTTAAAATTTTTTTAAAATATAACTAAAAATTTCGAAAAAATTAATTATTTACGTAAATAAATCTTTTAATATTATTATAATTATATATTTATAAAATAATAAATCTTTCGAATAAATTATTAATATTAACAAGTTTTTTTATTAACTAAGAACTTATTAATATATAATATTATAATTTTAAAAAATAAACCGGTTATATATAAATATTTTATTTTAAAAATATTAATAATTATATAAAGTTAGTATTTTTTTAAATTATATAATATTTTTATATTTTTAATAAATATTTAAATTTTTAAAACAATATTTCCGAAAGCCGGTAATTTTTTATACGTTTATAATTAATTATAATTTAACATATTATTAAAAGCCGGTTTATATAATAAAACTTGTAAGTTTTAATATTTTATACGTATTCGTACGGTAAGAATATTTTTAATAAAAAAGTTTTTAATATTTTAAGTATAAAATAGCGGTATTTAAATCGTTTTTAACTTGTTTAATATTTTTTAAATATTATATAAAACCGTACGATAATAATTATTATATTTATTTCGGTTAAATAAATAAACGTTTACGTTGTTTAATTATTTTTAAAAAAATAATTACGTTAAATAACTTTTAATAATATTAATAATAACGTTTTAACGTGTTATAATTTTAACTTTTAAATAAAATATATTATTTACATATTATAATATCTCGGATAAAAATAATAATAATTCGGTTAAAACGTTATTATAAAGTTTATTAATTTTTAATTTATAAATAAAATATTTCGCGGTATATATATTTTTTTAATTATATATATATTTAAAAAATTAAAATAAATTAGTTATTATTATTCGAAAAATTACTCGATTTAAATAAACGATTTAAAACTTTAATTAATATAAATAAATATATTATATAAAAATATAAAAAATATAACTTACGGGGTTAAAAAAATTTAAATTATTTAATTCGTTAAATAAATATAAAACGAACTATTTAAAACACGTCCGAACTAATTATAATAAAAACTAGTTAAAATTTACGTATAAATATATTTTAAATTATAATTTTTTATTTAATTATTTATTATATTAATTATAAAAATAAAATATTCGATTTTAAAAATTATATTTAAGTTTTGTTTATTTGAACCGTTTTTTATAACGTTTTTTTTTAATTCGGTAAAAGATAATAAACTATACGATTAAAACTACGGGGTATTTTTTTAAATTATATAATTATAAAAATAAAATTTACCGAAAACTATAATAAATAAAATAATTACGTCGTTTATATTTTGTTTTAATAATTTAAGTTTATTTAAAATAATATAATAGTTATAATAATCGGTAATATTCGGGTATTTTTTTTTATTAATACTTATATATACGTTGTTTTATATAATCGCGGTTTCGAACTAAAAACTAAAAAACGTTTCGATTATAAAATTAAAATCGTTAAAAAAAATTATCGGATATATATTTAATATATTTTTTTTAAAACTTTTTATATAAAATTAAATATAAAAATAATCGAAATTTAAATTATTTAATTTATTATATCCGAAAAAATAAAATATATTAAACTATTGTTTTATATTAATTAAATATTTATTTGTTAAAAAAATGTTTTTTTTTTAATAAATTAATAACTAGTTTCCGTATTAAAGCTTATTTTAATAATATAATAATACGAATTATACAGTTAAATATTAAAAGTTAGATAAACGTTATTTGTTCGTTTAATTCAGTTTTTATACGTTTATTATTCGGCAGTTTATTAAATATTGTTTTTTTTAATAATTTTTCGAAAAAGTCGATTTTTTAATAAAAAATAATATTTGTTAAAACTTTTTTATAATAACGTTAACAGTTAATATTTTATAATAAAACTTTTTAATTTATTTTTTTATTATTAATCCGAAATATTTATATTTTTTTTTTTATAATTTTTATAAAGTTTATTTTTATCGTATTTTATTTTAAATTATTAGTAGTTTTTATAAATTTAAAAAATTAAAATTAGTTAAATATAATAGTTTAATATATAAGTCGTTTTTATTTAAATAGTTTTAAAAACTTTTAATTTATAAAACTTTTTAACCGGGAACATAAAAAAATACGTATATTATAACTATTAATAATTATTAAAAGTGGGAAAAAATATTTAATTCTTAGTAATAATAATAAATAAAAAACCGTTAAATTAAATACTAATTTTAATTAATACGAACCGGGTAAATTAAATATATAAAATATATAATAAGTAATAAAAAAAACTTTTGTTATATTTAAAAACGGTAAAAATAAAATATATTAAAATATTAATAGTTATATATTAAATACGTTATTAAACAGTTAAAATATATAATAATATATATTAAAGTTAAATAAAAATAAAATAACACGGGGTATAATAATAAAATAATATAAAATATAATAATAAAACAATATAAAATATAATAATAATAAAACAAAATATAAAAAACGTTTAAAAATAATATTATTGTTTTTTTATCGAACTTAGTTCGTAAAAACATTTTATATATAATATTACTTCGGATATTTATTAAAAATACGAAAAACTTAGTTTTTTATTTAAAAATAGTTAATAATTATTTATTATTATTAAAAATAGTTTTAAAAACTAAAATATAAATTAAATACGTTATATATAATTTATAGAAATATTATTATTAAATAATTTAATAAAATCGAAATTATAAATTAAAACTTATTATTAATAAATAGTTATAAAATAAACATTAGTATTAATAACCGAGCTAAATATAAAATCTATAAAAAATAATATTATTTAATTTAAAAATACTTTTATTATAGTTTTTTTATATAATTATAATATTTCGATTCGAAAAAATATATTATTAATAATATTATTACTAATTAAAATTAAAAAAAAGTTTATAGTTTTTATATATCGGTCCGTATATAGTTTTTAATTTTATTAAACTTTTTAAGTTTATTAAAATAAAATAAATAAACCGATATAATATAGTATTAAAAAATAAAAAAAAAGTATTATTTAAACTTGTTTTCGGAAATCCGCGAAAGATTACGTAGTAATAAAACTTTTAATCTAAATAATAATAAATAAAACTAAATTTATTTTTTTTACGGAAAATTCGCCTAATATATATTTATATAAAACGTAAAAAAAATTTCGAATTTAATAAAAAAAATATATAAAAGTTTTATTATTTACGTTTTAAAAAGTAAAATTATTTTAATTAAACGTATAAAACGATTAAAAAAAAACAATATTTTATAAACTTTTTAAATAAAAAGTTATTATATATATAAAACCTTTTTATAAACTTAAATTATAAATTTTAATAAAACTCGAAAATATTAATAATAATTTTTAATACGAATTTATTAAACGTAATAAAAATAAAAAAAAACGACGTTTAAAATAATAATAAAAAAATATATTTATAATAATATTTAAATAAAGTTGTAAAAACTGTTTTAAATTATATTATATTCGAAAAAAATTAGTTTAAATTTTTTAAAATTTTACGGGAGTTTTATAAAAATTAACGATTTATTTTAAATATTCGGTTCTTGTTTAATATTAAGTTTTATTTAATTTTTATAATATAAAAAAAAATAATTAAAATATCGAAAATCCCGCTCGTATAATAACACTTTATTAATAATGTTTATTATATTTAATCTTTATATATTTTATAAACTTGTTTATATATATTTAAATATTATTTTAACTTTTATTATAACTATATTATTAATAAGTTATATAAAAAAATATTCGACCGTATATATTTTAACTCGTATAAATTTTTTAATTTTAATATAACTTATTTTTTAAACAAAAGTTATATTTAATAGTTTAATATATAATTAATTTATTAAATATATTAAAAATCCGTATTATATATATATTATATTTAATAAATATTATTAGTTTTAAAAATACAACGTATAAGTTAATAATAGTTAAATATATTCTATATAATAAATTAAAATATTTTACGAAATAACTCGTATATTTTTTGTTTAAAACGCCGGAAATTCCCCGGTTATTAAAAATATAATATTTAATTTTTTTTTGTTATAAAACAAATTTTTTTAAAAATAACGTATATTATTTATTTTTATTATTTATTTTAAATTAAATGTAAAATGTTTTATATAACAACTATTAATTTTATATAAAAGTTATATATTATATAAAAATTCCGTTTATATATAAAATATACGTAAAATTAAAATAAAAAATATAAATAAATAATTAAAATTAAACGATATTTAAATATTTATAAAATATTAAACGCGAATTATTAATTTTAATAATTTAAAATATTATTTGTTTAATTAAATAATTTATATTTAAATTATATTTTTATTTACGTTAATATTAATTAATATTATTTTTACTGTTATATTTATTAGGACGGAAACCCGTTGTTAAATTTATTATCTTTTTATTTATATATAAAACTTAAAAATCTATCGTATAAAAATAAAAAACGAGTTTTTTAAATTCCGAAATTTTATAATAAACAAATAATTTTATATTTTATAATTTATATTAAATTAAAAAAAATAATTAAACTCGGTTTTATCCGATATTTAACGTTTTAATAAATAATTTTACAAAATAAAATAAAAACACGTTAAAATTTATTTAAATTAAATCTATGTTTAAATTTAATTTTAAAATCGACTTTTAAAATATTAACATTTTAAACGGGATATAAATACGCCGTTTTTAATTAGTTTTTTTTCGCGTTTTTTATTACTTGTTTTATATTTATAAACGTTATACCGGATTTAAAATTTATCGCGTTTTTAATTATATTTATTATTAACGTAATTATTTTAATTGTTTTATTATTATTATTTAAAAATAAAGTTTTTATATATATAATTTTTATATATAAAATTTTTATATAAATATATTTTATTATATAAATCGGCCGATTATTTTTATAATTTAATATTATTATAATAATATTATTATTATATTTAGTAGTTATTGTTTTTAAAAAATATTACGTTATTTTTATTTTTAATATTATTACTAATATTCTTATTAAAATATAGATATAACGTTCCGATTATTTATATCTTTTTAATTAATTAAAAATAAATTAAATAATTAAAAGTTTTAAAAATTAAACGTATAAAGTTTAACTTTATAATAATAAAACTAATATAAATAATACTTTTTATACCCGATTTTTTTTTACTATTAAATAAATAATTATAATAACTCGTTATTATTATTTACGTTTTTTATCGAGTTTTATTTATTATAATTACTCCGGTTTATAAATAATTTAAAAATTAATTAAAATAATCGATATTTAAAATTTAAATATTTTTTAATCTCGGGATTATTATTTTATAACTGATTTTTATTATATTTAATCCGTTAGTTTATCGATTAATAAATTATTTTAAATATTTTTAATATTATATTAATAATAATAACTATTATATATTATACTTTTTGTTTTTAAAATCGGTTTTAAAATACGTGTTTATATTAAAAAATTACAAAAAAATATAGTTTATAATTAATAACCGGTTAAAATTCAAATTAATAACGGGAAAAATTATTCTATTATTTAATTTATAAGTTTAAAACTTTAGAAATATTTTATATATTAAGTTAAAAAAACACTATTAAACTTACTAGATTTAACTAATGCTTATTTCTATTTTCGGGTATCTGAACAACGAGGAATTTAAAAAAGTCTTATATAAATATATAGTATTTGTTTTAACTTTATTTGTATTTATACTTTACTATGTTTTATTATTTATTTAATAAATTGTTAAATTATTAAGTTAATTATCGACTGTATTTTTTAATATTTTAAACTAAGATTTTAACTTAATTTTATAAATAAATATTAATAGGTTTTTTATTATTTTTTTTATAAGTTTATTCTTCCCCGCTATAATTACAAACTCGTTTTACCGTTTTTTTTTTTCGTTTTTCTAATCCCCGTTTTTACCGCTTTTTTTACTTTTAGTTTTAAATATAATATAGTACCCGTTTGTTTTAATAAAAAAACACGTTATAATACCGAATTTATAAAACGTTTTATTAAATAAAAAGTTTAAACGTATAATATACGGCCGAAAGTTTAGTTTATAAATAACTAACGCGTAATATAACACGAACAACTACGGAAAATATACTTCTTTATACTTATAAATATTAAATATACCTAAGTTAATATTATTAGTTTATTACGGAAATAAAAAAAATAAGTTTTTTTTAATATTTTTTGTTTTATTTAAATAAATCGTTAATTTAAAACAAAATATTATAAATCTACTAAATTAAAACTATAACTTAATATGATTTAAACGGTAAACCGAGCGATAATAATAGATTTTTTTAATTATTTATATAAAAAATATAAGATTATTTTTTAAAATATATTATAAAAGTATTTTTAATAATATAAATAGTTATACGTTAAAAAAACCGGTCGATAAATAAATTTAAATAATAATAAAAAAGTTAAAAAAGTAAAAATATTATTACGTTAATATACGACTTTATATTAATATATATATAGTTTTACGATAAATTAATAATTAAATATAATTTCCGAACATTTAATAATATTAATAAATAAATAAACGATTAAAATAATTTTTTAATATTTTAAATATTTAATATCGTTTATAATATAAATATCGTTTTTAAAAAATAATACTGAACAAATTTATTAAAATATTATTTCTTTTTTATATATATTAAATATTAACTTGTAAAAATTATAAATAATAAAAAAACGAAATTTAAAAATAGCTTTTAAAAAAAACTCTATAGTTTTAAAACTATCTAGTTTTATAACTAAAACAAATTAATAAGTTACGATCGATTAAATAATACTTATATTATTATTTAAACCGGGATATATAAAAACGTTAAAAATAAATTATCGGATAAAAATATTAAAAAGTTGTAAATTATATTTATAACCGAGATTACCGGCTATAAACGTTTTAAAACGTTTTATTATAAAAATATTTTATTAATAATTATCTGTTATTTAGTTATAAACGAAAACGTTTATATAATAATAATTAAATTTATTTATTATAAAAACGCTAATAATAAATTAAAACTATACGTGTTAGTTTATATATATTTCTATATTTATTTATTAATTTTTATAAAATTATTTTCTTTTTTATATTTATTAAAAAATTAATTTTTTATTTTATTATTATTATTATTAATTTTACGTTAAACGATAACGTGTTCGATATTCCGAGTTTTATTAATACGAAAACCGTATTCGAAATAAAAAATATAAACCCTGTTATATGTATATTATTTCGTTAGAAAAAAAAATAGTTTAAACGGTTTATATTCCGCTAATTTAATAGTTTAATCGTTTTTAAAAACAAAACTTTTTAATATTACATTTTTCGAAACGATATAATACGACAATTATTAAAAGTTAAAAAAAAAAGCTTATATAGTTTAAAAACTAACGTTATAATATAATTAATAAAACAAATAATACGTTTTACGTTATAATTATATTTTTATTAAATATTTTATTAATTTTATATTAAAAAAATGTTTAATATTATTTACGATTAAATAATATAATATAACCCGAAATAAACGATATTTAATAATATATATATTAATATAAAAATTAAATTTTATTTTTAATATACAGTTATTTACGAAATATAAAAAAATACGTTTATCGAAATATTTATATATATTAATATTACGCGCGATTTACACGTTAGTTAAAATATAATACCCGATAAAGTTTAACGGAATATATTATTTAACCCCGAAATTGTTAAATTAAAACGGGAAAAAACAAAACTTAAAAACGGCTAGTATTATATCTAAAGTTAAAATAATAAAAAATAAATTAAAAATTTAATAAAAAAGATTAGTAATAAGAAAATATAACGTAAAAAAACGATTTTAAAAAAATACCGCGTTAATTATTTTTATAACTGTTTAATTTAAAATATTAAAAAATAAATATATAAAAAAAACGAAAAAAAATATAACAAACCGGTTATTAATTTTTAAATTATTAAATAATAATAATTAATTAAAATTTTTTATTATTAATTTAAAAAATTAAACAACGGGGAGTTTTTAAAATTTCGTATTTAAATCGTTAATTTATAAGTTGTTTTATATAATAAATAAAAAACAATTAAATATAAACGGACGCGAAAAAAAACGTAAAATAATATCGTAATAAAAAAAAAGCTTCCGCGGGACTTTTTCTCGCTTATTATATAAAAAACGTAATATTTTCGGTATATTAAAAATAAAATACTGCCGTACGAAACAAAAGTATTTTTATTTTACCGACTTTTTATAATAAATAACTATTTTAACCGCGAATATTTAAAAAATATAAAATAAAAAAAAAACGTAATTTAATTTTTTGTAATTATTTTTATTATATAAAAAACGGATTAAAACTAAAAGATTTAAATTATTTTCGGGTTTATATAAAAATTATTTATAACGTTAAATTTTAATAAAATAATAAAATTAAATTATTTTTAAAGTTTTTTTATCGAATAGTTTTTATACGTTAGTTTATAATTTTATTTTAAAATTTATTATTATATAAATTAAAATATTTATTTATTTACGTTTATTTTTTACTTTTTTTTTTTTTTTTTTAAAAAAATAAATTTAATTAATATTTTAAATTATATTAAAACATTATAAATATAAAATTAAAATTTAAAATTAAAAACAAATATTTAAAACCGAAAAAAATATTTTATTACAAGTTAAACTTATATATTTTAACTTATAATTATAATAAAAACTCCGAAAAAACTAGTTATTTAATTAATAAAATTAAATTAAATAAAAATTCCGATTATATCTCGATATTTATTTTAATTTATTAATATATAAAACTTTTAAAATAACTTTAATATATTTAACACGTTTTAAATTTTAAATAAGTTATATTAAACTATTTTTTAATAATATTACTGTTTTAATCGTAATAAATATATTTTTACGCGGTCGGAATTCCGTTTTTATAAAATTTATTAAACGGTATAATTTAATACGTTTTAATATAATATTACGTATTTTAATTATAAAATCTAAATTTTTATATATTATACGTTTAATTATTAATAATAAAAATACGTTAAAAATAAATAAAAAATAAACTTATTAACGATTATATTTTGCCCGGGAGTTTTAATATTTTAAAAAATTAAAAAATTTAATAAAAATTCTTTATATTGTTTTTTTTTTTTTTTTTTTTAAAAAAAGATTTTTAAAATATAAAATTAAACAAATCGGATTTATTTAATAAAAATAAGTAAAAATATTATATAACGAAAAGTTTTTATAAAAGTTAATATATAGTTATATTAAATAATAATAAAATTTAAATTTTTACGTTTTTTTTATTTAAACTTTTTAAAATTTATAGTTTTAATATTATTTATTTTTTTTAAAAA
>MU390499.1:0-11117 GCA_022578715.1 Nemania sp. FL0916
ATTAAAAAAATTAATAAAATAAATTAACTAAAAATATTATTATTATATTCGATTTAAAAATTATAAATTGTATAATAAAGATTTTAAAAAAAAAACAACCCGGATTTTATATAAAAAAATATATTAAATATTTTATAAACAACTTTATTATTATAAATAATATTAATAAGTTAAAAAATGTATTAATTAAAAGTTTTCTAGTTAAAAAAATATAAATAAAAAAAAAAATCTATACAATTATAACGAAGAACTATTTTATACTGTATTATTAAAAATTTATAAAATTTATTTTAATATTAATAAAAGTAAAAAAACAGTTAATATAAAATATATATATTATATTCCCGTTATTTATAAATTATATAAAATATAATTTAAATTAAAATTTAAAAAAGATTATAAAATTAAAAAATACGAACTATATAATTATTTATATAATAAAACTTAATTATACGACAAAATACCCCGTATTTATAAAAAACATTTATATATTTTTATAAATAGATTAATTATAATTAAAAAATATATTTGCGATAATAAAACTAACAAGTGTAATTTGTACCTCGATTTTGGACTACTACTTATGGAATAAAGAACTCTTGTTTTATTAATACTTCGAACAGCGTTAGAATTATTACGACTAAAAAAAACTATATAATAATAATACAACTGTTAGATTAAATAATAGTATAAATATATAAATAATAAATATTCTAAATATACGATAATAAAAATAAAAGTTTAAAAAAAGGTTTTATAAAATATAAAGTTAAAAAACAAGAATAGTTCTTATTATTAGAGCGATAAAAAACCGAAAATATAAAAGTTTTATAAAAAATATAATACAGTTTATAAAAGTAAATAAAAATCGAAATAAAATATAATAAAAAAAAAAATCGGATATTAGTAAACTTAAGATCCGAAATCGATTTTATTTTACCCCGAGTTATTAAAAAAGATCGTATATTTTGGAAATATAAAGATAAATCGTATAAAATTATAATATTTAATAAGAACAAATTAAATTATAACAATAGTTATATATTTAAAAAAACTAAGTTATTTAATATATTAATATAAAAATATAAAAAACAGATTATATTTAATATTATAAATATTTTTAATTATAACGTTATTTTCGGAATAAAATAACTAAAAATTAACGACCCGATAATTCGATAAAAAAATAAAACGATAACTTAAAATATTAGAAATATTAATAAAATATAAAAAATAATAAAAAAAATTACGATATTAAAAAAATATTTACTATATAAAAACTTATTTAAAATATTTAAAAAAAACGAATTATTTAAATACGGATTTTAAAATTACCGGATTTTATTAAAAAAAAAATACAAACTTAGGTTATATTAAATTTATTATATAAGTTCTAAAAAGTTTAAAGTTTTATAAAATTATATATAAAAGAATTTAAAACAAAGGTTTATATACGAGTTAGAATTATTATATAATTACCCGGTTTTATTAATATTAAAAATAAAAAACAGAAAACAAACCCGAGATAAAAAAAAAAACTTAATATAACGAATAATAATAGACTATCGTTTATTAAACGTAATTATAATCCCGGACGGATATTTTTTAATTTTTTTTATTATAATAAAAAAGAATATTAATTAAACCCGATAGTTTATTATATTCGATATATTTAACGGATATTATATTATTAAAATAACAAAAAGAAAAAAATAAAAAACCGTTATACGAACGATTTATAAATTATATAAATATATAGTTATATTTTAAAAATTACGTAATACCCCGGTAACTTTTTAACGTATAATAATAATAATATTTTAGAAATTTTTAAATAAATTTATATTTGTTTATTTTAATAATATTTTTATTTATTCGAAAACTTTAAAAAAATATAAAAAATATATAATAATAATTTTAAAAAAGTTTTAATAAATAAAATTACGATTAAATATAAAAAAATACGTATAATATATTTAAAAGATTAATTTTTTAAAATTTATTATTACTTTTAGAAAAATCTAAATATAAAAATCGAAAATCAAAATAGTATATAATTAGAAAATACCGGACTTATATACAGTTACCGATATTTAATAAATATTAAGATTTTTAAACTATATATAAGCTTTAATTATAAATTTTAGAACATTAGTAAAACTTCTTACGAAATATATTATTAAAAAATACGAAAAAAAAACGTTCTTTATTTTAAAAAAAGTTAAAAAAGTATTCGAAACGTTAAAAAAAAAGGTTATTTCCGACTTAATAATATAATTATTAAATTTAATAAAAAGAAAAAAATTAAAAACGGACGTTTTAAACAGTATAATCGCCGGAATATTCGAATAACTAGAAGGTAATAAAAAATAACACTTAATAATTTATTATTCGAAAACGTTATAAAACGCCGAATTAAAATATTTAATTTATAATAAAAAATTACTAATTATTATTAAAATATTAAAAAAATAAAAACTTTTTATAAAAAGAATAACGGAACTATTTAAGATCTATTCTAATTATAAAAATTTAATTATATTTATAATTATAAAAGATTTTAATAAACGGTATAAAAACTAGTTAATTTTTTTCGTAAAATTTAATTTTAAAATATATTATATTAAAAAAAAAGATAATATTTAAATAAATATTTTTAATCGACGAAAATAAAAAAGATTTAAAATTTTTAAACGAAATATTTAAATATTATATTTTTAAAAAATAAAAATTTACGTATACGGGTTATTTTTAAAAATCTTTCGGAAATTTAACTATAATAGTTGTAATAAGTTTATAACTTTTAAAAACTAACGGAACTACGCAAATAAAAAAAGTTAAATATAAATAAATTAGTTTATAAAAAAAAGATCTACTTACCCGAAGTTTTACGAAAAAAATTCGTAAAAAAGTTCTACGAATATTTTTTATATAAATATTAAAAAATAGTTAAAATAATTAAACGTTTATAAAAAAAATATAATTTTTTTAAATTATAAAAAATTATAAAAAAAATAATAAATATTTATAATATTTGTAATAAAATTAAAACTATTCGATATAAATTTTACGGGTTTTTATAACCGATATAAATATTTAATAAAATATAATATATTATTATTTAAAATTTTATTATTATATTATTATTATTAACTAACCCGGTTATAAAAATATAATACGATAGAATATAAGTTATCGTAAACCGATTTATAAAATACGGTTATTTTTTATTTTTTAAAAATAATATTATTATTAAATAACTAATATATACTTTTATTCGTTAATATTTAAATAAATATAAACTATTTAAACGGATCATTTTAAATCGAGATATTTTTTTTATTTTTAAATTTAATACAAGTTTTTTTAAAAAAATTAATATAAAATTTAAATTTTTAACTATTTATTACTTTTAAATAAATAAATAAACAAAAAAGTTAAATTAAACATTTAAATAATATTTTTAAAACTATATTAATTATAAATAAAATAATTAATATAAACTCTTATTTATAACTTAGTTAACTTATAATATTTTTATAAATAAAAATATAAACATGTTATTTTACGAAATAATTTATAAATATTAAATAAATATAAACCGATAAAAAAAATCTTGAATTAAAACTTCCGTTATTAAAACAATCGTTTTAAAAATTAAAATATTCGTTATAAAAATTAAAACAATATAAGCTAAGTTATAAACTATATTTTAATTTATTTAATAACGTATATTAAAATATTATAATAAAAAAAAAATTAAAAAATTAATTTTAATAAAAAAAAACAAAATCTATTTATTCCGATAAAAACAAAATTTAAATATTAATATTTTTTAAATTAAAACGAAACGATTAAACAATAAATTAAATTTTAAAAAACTTGGATTTTTTAAAATTAAAGAAATTATTTTATTAATTAATTATAAACTATTATTACCGAATATAATACGAATTTATTTTGTTTTTTATATTTTATTACTCGAATTTGTATTAAAAAATATATTATTAAAAATATAACTTAAAATAAAAACCGATTAAAACATTTATAAAGTTGAAAAAATCTTAAACTTTTGTTAAAATAGTAATAAATTCGAATATTTCGTTAAATAAAAAAAATACTTATATATTAATAATATTTAAAAACTTAAAAAATATTTAAAAACTATTACGATAATTATTAATTAGTTTTATTGTTAATATTTTAATTAATTAAAATTAAAAAAATAAAATCGATTAATAAAAAAACGTTAAACGTTTTTTAATTAAACTTAACGGAAAAAATATTAATAACTTGTGTTAAAAAAGCCGCTTGTTTTTTTATTACCCGTTCTTACTTTTGTTAAAATATTATTTTTTTTTTTTTATATTTAATATATTTTAACTTTTTAATAAATAACAGCTCCCGTTTTAATATTTTTAGACTTTTTTTTTATAATAATTTTTTTTGTTTATAAAAACGAACTAAACGTTTTATTAAAACTTGTAATTTTTTTTTTACTTAATAACGCTTAATAATAATCCGTTTACGTTCGCGATTAATATTAAATAAATTAAATATTTTAATCCCGGAACCGTTATAAAAACTTCGGATTTTAAAAACATAAATTAAACACGATTTAAACTTAAGAAGTATAAAATAAAAAAAATTGTTTTTAAAATAACAAAAACAAAGAAATATTTTAAAACTATAAATACGAATATACGCCGAAAAAGAATCGCGATTTTCGTATTAATTAAAACGAGGTTTAAAAAACGATTTAATAACTCGCGATATTATAAAAAAAAAAAAGTAAAAATATATATAATAAAAAGATCTTTAAAAACAAAAATTAAAAAAAAAAAAAAATAATATTACGATATAATAAAAATAATTTAATATTATTTAAATAGCCCGGTTAAACCCCGGAAACGGATTTTAATTAATCTAAAATTATAAAAAAAAAAAGATTTTAATTAATTTAAAATTATAAAAAAAAAAAAATCTTAATCGATTTAAAATTATAAAAAAATATTTATAACTTACAATTATTAAAAATTCTATATAATTTTATAATTCTTTTTATATTTAGTTATTCGTTTTTATTTTTTAGTTATTAATTTAACTTATAGTTTTTATTAAATAATATATTCTTTATTTAAAATTAATTGCTTTTATTATATAATAACGGGGAGTATTTTAAAAACTTCCTAACGGACACCTACTAAAAATCCTATTGTTACTTACAAATCAAGACCTTGTGCGCTCTTTTATATTGTAGTATAGGAAGTCCGTTACAAATATATATTTTAAAAATATGTTAAACTTTTTAAACAAACTCGACCGGCGGAAATATTTAATTTATTCCGTAAAAAACTAAATCGAAAAAACTATTACGATTATATTTATAAATAAAACTTTAATTTAACTTTAATATTAATAATTCGTACGTTATTAAAAATAAATAATATAATATAAATAATTAAAAATATAATTTTAATATTATTAAATTTAATTAAAGTTTAAAATAACAAATATATTTTAAAAAAATTCCGGAAAATATAAAAATATATAATATATATATAAATCGAGGTTAATAAAAAAACATATCGTTATTAATTATAACCGCGTATTTCCCGTAAATAATAAAATATCGATTAATATTAGGTTAATTTAAGTTTTAAATATAAATATAAAACAATATTAATATATATTTCCGGAACGTTAACCAACTTTTAATAAACCGTATTATTTTTTTATTTTAAAATAAATAAAATAAAGTTTATTTCGTTAATTTTACGGCGTTTTATTTTTATAATTTTAAATTTAAACGATTCTAATTTAAAACAAATTAAATTTTAATTTAATAAATCGTATAATAAATATAAAATATATTATTAAAAATTATATAAATTTTCGTTAATAAAATTAACACTAGATTTAAACTATTATTATTATTTTTGTTTATATATATTTATATTTATATTTTCGATTTAATTATATATAATTTAACAGATTAACGTGTTTAAATAATTAATTTAGTAAAAAATATAAAAAACGTTATAAATACGATTTATTGTTTAAATATACGTATAATTTATTAAAAATATAATAATATACGTAATAAAAAGTTTTAACAAGTAATAACCCCGTATATAATATCGTATTATTAATAGATTCGATTTTTTTTAAAAATTTATATATTGTTTATATAATAATAAACTAATAACGGGAATTAATTTAATATTTTCGAATTTTAATTATATAATATAACTTTTTATATTTTTAATTAAAATTTAAATTAAAACGCGAAATTATTTAAAACTCGATAATTAAAACTTTTTAATTAAAAAATTTCTTTTTTTTTATTATATTTTTATCGTTATAATAAAATATAATAATTTTAATTATATTATTTTATTTTATAATCGGATAAATTAAAACGAACCTGTTATCGTTGTTTATTTCGTACGGTAATTTGTTTATTTTATATAATAATTTTTAATTTTTATTAAAACTTTATTATAATTTTTTTTTAACCGGATCGGTTTTATTTTACGTAAAAAAGTTTATAATAATTTTACCGAGCTTTAATTTTATTCGTATATTTTATATAATATACTAATTATTTTATTAATACCGAAATCTGTTTTATATTTTATTATTTAAACAATTGCCGGTTATAATAATATGTTAATAAAAATAAAAATACAAAATTAAAAACAATAGATTATTATTTTATACCCGCTAGTAATTATAATAAAAACGAATAAATACGTTTAAAAGTTGTAAAACGTTTTCGAAATACGAACTTTTTAAAACTATTCCGTAAAAAAAATTTAAATTAAACGCGAACTTATTCGGGTTTTTATTTTTATTATTATAATAATAATTATTTATAAATATATTATAAAATATTATATATTTAAATATTAAAAAATTAAAAATAAATTTATTAAAAAATATAATTATAATAATAGTTTTTTATAAAAACTATTAAATATAAAGTTTTGTATAAAAAAACTACTAGTCCGTTTTAATATATTTCGTTAATATTATATAATATTTAATTTTTTAACCGGGATTTAAAATTATAAAGTAGTTATAAGTTAGAAATCTAGAATTTAATAATTAAAACCGCTTTTTAACAGGTATACTACTTTTTATTTATTTTTTTAAATTATAAATATCCGTATATTTTTTTAATTTTTTATACGGGTTATAAAATAATTAAAAAAGATCGGTTTACGAGATTTTTTAAAATATAAAAACGTAGTATTTATTCGGTATATTTTATTTATAAATAATTACGGTTACGTTTTTAAAAAGTCGAATTTTATATTTTATATTTTAAATATAGTTTTTTTTTATAATAAAATTTAGATTTAATATTAATATTTTTAAACTATATGTTTTATTTATATTAAATTAACTTTTATATTTAAATATAAAAATAAACTTGTTTTATATTATATTTAAAAATATCGCGAAAATAAATATTATTAATATTTATTTTATTATTTTTAATAAACTAATTATATTATACCTGTTATATAAAATTATTTATTTTATTGTTTATTTATTTTTATTACGTTTTATTGTTTTATTTTTTTGTTATATTCGGTATTTTTTATTTATATAACGGAATAATAATCGTATAAATATTACTCGGTTAGAATTATTAGTTTTTATAATATATTTAATTTTTAATAGTATATTTTTAATATTATAAAACCGCGGTATAAAAAACGTGTAATAAAAAGTTATAATTTTAATAATTATTAATATAACGTTTTTATTTTTCGGTAATGAAATAAACCTTTTTACGGACTTTTTACGGGTTCCGTTATTAATATATTATTTAAATTATTATTAAGTTAAAAAAATAGCTATTTTCGAAAACTTAATATATTTAAAATTTATATTATAATAAACTCGGTAAAATTAAACTATTTTATTTAAATATATTATACGTTTTTTTTTAATCGATAATAATTATTTCGGCGAAAAAGTTAACATATGTAAAAATTACCGGAACTTTTTTAGTTTTATTATTTATATTTTTTTTTTTCGTTCGCCGGTTTTTTAAAACATATTTATATAATTATTTTAATATTTTATATATTTTATTTTCGTTATTATTGTTAACAACTTTTTTATAATATATAATATTATAATTTTATATTATTTTTAAAATTTATATATTTATTATTAATATTTTATAAAAATTAACAATTTTTTATTAAGTTTTAAAAATTTTTTATTTATTTAAAAATATTATCGAATATACCGAATATTTAAAAAAAAACAATAAAAATTCGTTTAAATAATAAACAATATATATATATTTTTATAAAAAGTTATTTTTACGTATTTTTTCCCGAGATTTAGTTTAAATATAACATAGTACAAAATTACCCGTTTATAATTATATAACGTTTATTTTTAAATAATTTTATTATATTAAATTTATTAAACTTTTTCGTATCCGGTTAAAATAAATATTTTTTTTTTAAATTTTAAAACCGGTTAAAAACTTTTTTTAAACAGCCCGTATAATTAAAACTTTAAATTCCGGTATTATAAAATAGTTCTTATAACTATAAAAAATATTAAAATCGTAAATATTTTTATATCTGTTTTAAATTTAATAAAACGTTAATAATATAATTCGGTATTAAAAAAAACAAAAATCGAAAATTTTTAAATAAAATCTGTTCCGAAACTTTATTAAAAAAGTCGTTATTTTTTAAAATTTTAAATATAATTTTTAAAAAAAATAAATAATATTAAAATTACAAGTTTTAAAAAGTTTAAATAAAAAAAACGTAAAAATTTAAATTTTATTATTATTTAATATAATTATATATTAATTTTTATAAAAATTTTTCGTTATATAATGTTTTTATTTATTTTTATTAAATAAATCCGATTTATTTAATTTTATATTTTAAAAATCTTTTTTTTTTAAAAAAAAAATAAAAAACAACGCGAGGAATTTTTGTTAAATTTTTTAATTTTTTAAAATATTAAAACTTTTAAACGGAATATAATCGTTAATAAGTTTATTTTTTATTTATTTTTAACGTATTTTTATTATTAATAATTAAACGTATAATATATAAAAATTTAAATTTTATAATTAAAATATATAATATTATATTAAAACATATTAAATTATACTATTTAATAAATTTTATAAAAATAAAATTCCGACCGCGTAAAAATATATCTGTTACGATTAAAATAATAATATTGTTAAAAAATAATTTAATATAACTTATTTAAGATTTAAAACGTATTAAATATATTAAAATTATTTTAAAAATTTAATATATTAATAAATTAAAATAAATATCGAAATATAATCGGAATTTTTATTTAATTTAATTTTATTAATTAAATAACTAGTTTTTTTAAAGTTTTTATTATAATTATAAATTAAAATATATAAGTTTAATTTATAATAAAATATTTTTTTCGGTTTTAAATATTTGTTTTTAATTTTAAATTTTAGTTTTATATTTATAATATTTTAATATAATTTAAAATATTAATTAAATTTATTTTAAAAAAAAAATAAAAATAAAAAATAAAAATAAAAAATAAACGTAAATAAATAAATATTTTAATTTATATAATAATAAATTTTAAAATAAAATTATAAATTAACGTATAAAAACTATTTAACGAAAAAGTTTTAAAAATAATTTAATTTTATTATTTCGTCGAAATTTAACGTTATAAATAATTTTTATATAAACCCGAAAATAATTTAAATTTTTTAATTTTAATCCGTTTTTTATATAATAAAAATAATTATAAAAAATTAAATTACGTTTTTTTTTTATTTTATATCTTTTAAATATTCGCGTTTAAAATAGTTATTTATTATAAAAAATCGGTAAAACGGAAATATTTTTGTTTCGTACGGTAGTATTTTATTTTTAATATACCGAAAATATTGCGTTTTTTATATAATAAACGAAAAAAAGTCCCGCGGAAACTTTTTTTTTATTACGATATTATTTTACGTTTTTTTTCGCGTCCGTTTATATTTAATTGTTTTTTGTTTATTATATAAAATAACTTATAAATTAACGATTTAAATACGAAGTTTTAAAAATTCCCCGTTGTTTAATTTTTTAAATTAATAATAAAAAATTTTAACTAATTATTATTGTTTAATAATTTAAAAATTAATAACCGGTTCGTTATATTTTTTTTCGTTTTTTTTATATATTTATTTTTTAATATTTTAAATTAAACGGTTATAAATATAATTAACGCGGTATTTTTTTAAAATCGTTTTTTTACGTTATATTTTTTTATTACTGATTTTTTTCGTTAAATTTTTAATTTGTTTTTTATTATCCCGGTTTTAAATATAATATTAACTGTTTTTAAGTTTTGTTTTTTTTTCGTTTTAATTTAATAATTTCGGAATTAAATAATATATTTTATTAAACTTTATCGAGTATTATATTTCGATTAACACGTAAATCGCGCGTAATATTAATATATATAAATATTTCGATAAACGTATTTTTTTATATTTTATAAATAATTATATATTAAAAATAAAATTTAATTTTCGTATTAATATATATATTATTAAATATTATTTATTTCGGGTTATATTATATTATTTAATCGCGGATAATAATAAACGTTTTTTTATATAAAATTAACAAAATATTTAATAAAAATATAATTATAACGTAAAACGTATTATTCGTTTCGTTAGTTATATTATAACGTTAGTTTCTAAACTATATAAGTTTTTTTTTTTTAATTTTTAATAATTATCTATAACGGACCTCCTATACAATAATATAAGAGAGTGCACGGGGTTTTAATTTGCAGGTAATAATAGGATCTTTAATAAGTATCCGTTGGGAAGTTTTCAAAATACTCCCCGTTATTATATAATAAAGGCAATTAATTCTAGGTAAAGAATGTATTATTTTAATAAAAACTGTAAGTTAAGTTAATAACTACTAAATAAAAACGAATAATTAAATATAAAAAGAATTTTAAAACTATATATAGAATTTTTAATAACCGTAAGTTATAATTATTTTTTTATAATTTTAAATTAATTAAAATCTTTTTTTTTTTATAATTTTAAATTAATT
>MU390500.1:0-10970 GCA_022578715.1 Nemania sp. FL0916
ATTTTTAATCGCGGTACGTATATTCGGAAAAACTGTTTAAAAATAATAATTATATTTAATACGTCCGTAATTATTAAATATATTTTATAATTAATCGTTATTTATTTATTGTTTATTTTTTAATTAATTTAAAATAAATTTTTATTATTTTTATTAACGCGGTTTATTAATTTATAGTTTATAACGTATAATTATAAAAAAATTACGAAAAGTTTATTTAATAAATAATTATTAATTTGTTTTAATTTTTTTATTTAAACCGCGTTAATTATATAAACTATTGTTTAAAATATTACTATTAAATATATTTTGTTTTTTATAACATTATTAAAAAAAAACGCGTTATTATAAAAACGTTTAATTTTAAACGTTTAATAACAATTTAAACTAAAATTATATTCGCGCGTTATTTATTTTTATTATAATACGAAATAATTATAATAAGTTTTTTATCGTTATTTATTTTTTAATCGTATATTATTAATTATTTTCGTAATATAAAATAAAAAAAAATTTAATATTCATTTTAAAAACTTATTGTTTATTAAACGTTATTTAACCGGAATATATTTATAATTATATAATTTTTTCCCGTTTAAACGCGGTTTTTTTTTAAACAATATTAACACGTTAAAATTTAATAAAAAAAATAATAAAACCGATTAATTAATAATAATTCGTTAATAAAACGTCGATAAATTTTTTATTTCGTTTATTTGATTTAAAAATTAAATAATAAAAATAGTTAAATTTTTTGTTAATCGATTAATCTTGTATTTAAATTATTAAATATTCGTATTTTTTAAAAATTAATTAAATATAAACGTATTAATTTAACTTTTTAAAAACGTTTTTTAATTAATTTTTTATTATTTTATAACGGATTTAAATTAAATTAAATTAAATTTTATTATTTTATTATTTATAACTATTGTTTTATTAATATTTAGTTTTTTTTCGGTCGGCGTTTTTAACGTTTAATTAAGTTTTTTTTTTGTTTTTTTTAAAAATCTTAAAAGTTATTTTTATAACGTTTTTTAATTATTTTTTGTTTTATAATAATTTGTTAAAAATTAATTAATTTTATATTTTTATTTAAAAAATATATATTACGCGTTATTTATTTTCTGTTTATTTATTAACCGGTTTTTATTTATTTAAAAAATAATTTTTTAATAAATTATATTATTATAATATATCGTTTAAATCGTTTTATTTCGCGTATAATTATTTTTTTTTTCGTATTTTTGTAAAAATATTTTTTAAATTTTTACGTATTATATTCTATGAATTAACTTTTTTATTTAATTAAATATTTTAATTTATTTTAATTTTTTTAATAACAGATAATATTTTTTACGATTTATTTTTTTTATTTATTTTTTAATTTAAATAAATCCGATAAATTTTTATTTTTATATTTATTAATTTATAATTTAATAAACGATATTAAAAAAATATTATATATACGCGAATATTGTTGTAAAAATTTAACCCGGTAAGTTTAAAGTTTTATTTTTTCGATAATTTATATTTTAATATAAATAAATATTAATTTACGTTTATATTTAAATTAAAAATAATTCGTTAATAATTTAATAATATTGTTTATTTAATATTTTTTAAAAATATATTTTTTATTATAATTCCGTTTTATAATTTTTATAATTTTCGTTTAATATTTGTTAAACGTTTGTTATATTATTATAGTTTATTAAAATTTATTTTTAACGTTTTAAATTTTCGATTATAGTTTTTTAAATACGAAATCGATAATTTGTAAATAATAATTATATAAAGTTTTAAATAATATATATTTAATAAACGTATAAATATTATTATTATATACGAATTTAATTTTAATTAAAATTTTAATTTAAACGTTCGGTTTTTATTTAATATACGTTCGTAAATATTTTTTAATATTTAATATATTTTTTTTATTTATTTATTTATTTAAAAATATTATATAATTAATAATTAACGTTTAATTTTTTTTTATTATAATTTTTTTTTAAAATTAATTAATAATTAATTTACTTTTATTATTTATAATATTTTTTAATAAATTAAATATATATTTTTTTTATTTATATGATATTTATATTAATTTTATTTTATTTAAAATTTTCGTAATAAATATAAATAAAATAATTTTTATAAATTAATTAGTAATTATTAATTAATAAGAGTTACCGGTTAAAACCTTGTAAGTTATAAGTAATAAAAGTCTTTAAAACAATCCTTTTTATTAAGTCCGTATTATTAGTTTTATTAACTTCAACGTTATTATATAAAAGGAAATAAGTAAAAAGGCTTCCTGCGTTCCGCTTTTTAAGATTAAAAATTAAAATTAATAATTATTAAAATTATATTATATATTATATTATATAATTTTAAATAAAAAATAATTTTATAATAAAATTTAAATTAATTTTTTTAAAAAATTAAATAAATAAAAAAAAATAATTATAATTTTTTATATAATTTATATTAAAATTATTTAATTTTATTATATATTAAATAATTAATAATATAATTATAAACGTTTTATTTTAATTTTTTTTAATAAAAATTTTTTATAATAATTTTATTATTTTATTTTTATTTATATATTTTATGTTAATATTATTATAATATTAATATATTAATTATTATTATAATATTTTTTAATTAAAAATTATTAATTAATTTTTAAATAAAAAATAATTTTTATTATTAATATAATATTTTTTTATATATTAATATATTAATAAATAATTTTTATTAATAATATAATATTAAAATTTTTAATTTATAATTTATAAATTATATTATAAAACTTTTAAAATATTTTTAATTAAAATATTATTTCGATTTTAATTAATTTTTTAATTATAAATTATAAAACGTATTAATTATAAATAATAATTCTAATATTATTATTTTTTAAAATATAATTATAAACTAATTAACGTTTATTTTAATAAATAAATCTTTATAATTATATATATTTAATAAATTAAATATTTAGAATTATATTTTTTATTTTTATTTTTTTAAAAATTATTTATAATTATATAATAAAAATATAAACTTTTATAAATTTTAAAATTTATAATTTAAATTATTATTATTAAAAAAAATTTCGAATAATATTTATAAAATATTTTTTTTAACGTTTAAATTATTTATTTTAAATTATAATATATTTATTATAAATATAATATTATTCTTAATATTTATTAAACATATAATAAAAGTTTCTTTATTAATTATAGTTTTTTTTAATATTAATTTTATATTATTATATTAAATTTTATTTATTATATAATTAAAACGTTTTAATATATTATTAACCGAGTTAATAATATTTAATTAATATTTAATTAATATTTAATTTTAAAATTAAATTAATTTATAAATTTATTAAATTAATTATTTCCGAAAATCGTATATTAAAAAATCGATTATATTATAAAAAATTATATAATTTATTTATATAATAAATATATAAATAATAAACTTCGGCTTATTTATAATATATAATATAAATATTTATTAATAAAAAGCTTTATTATGTTTTTTATTGTTTTATTTTAAATTAAATAATAGTTTTTAATTATTATTAAATTTTTTTTTTCCGAAACCGATTTCGAATCCGGATTAAACCGACTTCGAATCCGGACCGAACTAACCGCGACTTTAAACTTAACCGACTTAAACTTCCGAACTTAACCGATTTAAACTTCCGAACCGAACTAACTTTCCGTATTAAAACAGTTTTTTTATAATTACCCCGCTTAATTCTAACTTATAACCCGATTTATCCGCCGGTCGTATAAAGATTTAATTAATTAATAAAACCGAGTTAATCGTTATTTTAATTTTTTAAATTACGTATGATTTATAACTTCCGGGAACTTTTTTTTTAAAAAATTTAATAATTTTAACTCGTACGAGTTAGTTTTTAAAATTGTTATAAAATAAATTAACGATTTCCGGTTTAATCAGGTCTTTTAACGTTATAATATTATAAATAATTAATAAATAAATTATTTGCGGTTTTATTAGTTTTTTATCGGTTTTTAACTTTTTAACCGTACGCGGTAAAGTTATTATAGTTTATTTTAACTCGTTTTCGTACGAAGATATAGTTTTTGTTTCGTGCGGATTAATTAATATACGTTTAATTCGAGGCTGTTAGGGTTGTTTATGTGTGCAAAAGAAAGCGAAAACAGGAAACTTTATAAACAAGTAGCGTAGGAGGGGTTTTTATTTACTTGTTTCGGCCGCGCAGGTTTTACGATCAAAGCTTTTAATTAAGGTTTTTAGTTTAAATTTTTATTATAAACTTTTATTACGCGGCGGTTAAGCTTAATTAACGTTAGTCCGGAAACTTTATTTTATAATTAATTTAAAAAGTCTATTTTATAAATTAATTATCTTTAACTTTACCGGAAGTTATAATTAATAAAAGTTATTAATTAAAACTTTGTTATAATTAATAAGGATTATTAATTAAAGCTTTGTTACGATTAATAAGAATTATTAATTAAAACTTTATTACGGGTAATAAAAGTTTTTAAAATAATTTTTTTTATTAAATCCGTATTATTAGTTTTATTAGTTTTAACGTTATTATATAAAAAGAAGTAAGTAAAAAAGTTTTTTACGTTTTATTTTTTAAGATTAAAAATTAAAAAAAAAAATATAAATAATATTTTTTAAATATTAATATTAATATTTATAATTTTTAATTATAATCAATAATTTTTATTATTTTATAATTTATTACGTTTTTATATTAATTAATTTTTATAATTAATAAATAATTAAATATTATTTTAATTTATATAATTAAAATAATATTTTAAATAATATTTATATAAAAACGTTTATTTTTATTTATATTTTTAAATAATTGTTTTAATATTAAAATATAATCGTTAATATAAAAATATTTTTAATATTTTTAAATATTTATTAAATTTTATTTATTTATTAAAACTTTATTAAAATAACGGTTTTTTATTTTCTTAATAAAATTATAATAAAAATAATAATTTATAAATATTATATAATAAATTTTCGATAAAAATTCGTAAATTTTAAAAAAACTTATATATTATAAACCGAATATAATATTTTTTTTAAATAACGTTTATTTTCCGAAAATTTATTTTAATATTTTTTATATTAATAACGAATTTTAAAAATTTAATTTTTATTTTAAAAAATTCGTATTTTAATAATTTAACGGATAATTTATATTATATTAATTATTTATAAATTAATTAAAAATAAATTTTATATTTTTTTATATTTTTTAAAAAAATTATTATTTCGTTTAAATAAATTATATAAATATAATTAATTAATTTAATTAATATTTTATATATATAAATTTAAAAGATTATAAAAACGTTAATAAATTTTTTTTTAATTTTTAATTTTAAAAAACGGAACGTAAAAAGCTTTTCTACTTATTTCCTTTTATATAATAACGCTAAAATTAATAAAATTAATAATACGGACTTAATAAATTATAAAAATTGTTTTAAAAACTCTTATTACTCGCAACTTATAAAGTTTTAACCGGTAATTCCCATTAACCGTACGTTAATAAATTTAAATAATATTATTATATATTTAAAATAATTATATCGTGTTTAAAAAACGGTTTTTTTATTCGTTTTTTAATTTAATATAAATATAATAATAAATATTTTATAAATTTAATTTAAAAAATACTCGTACGGATTTTAATTAATTTATAATTTCCGATATTAAAAATAATAAATAATAATTTTTAATTATAATTTTATTTAAATTTTAATAATTAATATATAATTATATAATATTGTTTTTTTAAATACGAATAATATAAATATTTTAACGTTAATTTTTAAATAACGGATTTTTTTTAATCGTTAATTTTTTATTAAATATTTTTCGAATATTTTTTATTAAATTTTTATTATAAAATAAATAAATTTAAATAATATTTTAATTTTTTTAATAATATTAATAATATATTTTATTTTTTTTAAAATTAAAAGTTTTTTTATTTTTTATTCGAAATATATTTAATAAAAATTTTATAAATATTTAAATAAATTAATTTATAAAATTTTTTTAAAATCGGGATTATTATTAATTTTTTTAAATAAAAGTTCGTTTTTTTATTTTATATATATAAAATTAATAATATAAACGTGTTCGTTTTTAATTATTATATTAATAAATTTTTTTAAATCGAGTTTTTCGAATTTATTAAAATATTAATTATTAAACGTTATATTTAAAATAATTTTTAATTTTTTTATACCCGGTTTAAATAATAAAAATTTAAACGTTAATTAATTAAAAAAAAATTTAATTAAATTTTTATATATAATATTTATTTAAATTTTTATATTTATATTTATTAATACGTTTTTTAATAATTAGTTTTTTTTAAATAAAAAATAATTATTATTTTAAATAATTTATTTAAATTAAATATTCGAAAATTTTTAATTAAAATAAATTAAACGTATTATTTTATTTTAATTTTTTTTTTAATTTGTTTAAACGTTTAATTAATTAATTTTAATATAAACTATTATAAGTTATTAAAAAATATAATATTTTATTACTTTTAATAGTTAATTATTTATAATTATAAGTTAATTTTAATTAATAATAAAACTAGTTTTAATTAATTTATTTTATATTATAATTAAATCCGTAGTTTATAACTTTTTTTTATAACTTAATTATTAAAAACTTAATTTATTTAATATATTATTTTTTTATTATAATATTTAAATTAATTTTTATAAATTAATACTTTTATTAAAGTGTTAATTCGAGTTATTTAAACGATTTAAATTATTACGATTTACGCGATTAAATTTATTAATTTAAGCCGCGGTAATCGTGCAATTAAATTAAATTTTATTTAAAATTATAATTACGCGTTCACGGAAGCTTTTAAATTAACACTGTTATAATTATAACTAAAAAACAACTTTATTTTATAACGAGTACGCGTAGGTCGAATTTATACTTATACGGTATTTTATAATTATTTCGCGTTAATAAAACCTAGGTTACCTCGTTTTATATAATAAATACGCGCGAAACATTCGAGTTAATACCTTTTAAATAAAGCCTGACTTATACCCGGTTACTTTGTTTACCTTAGTTAACTTATTCAACTTATTTATTAATAAATTAACTTATTTATTTAACCCGTTAAACTAATTTATTTAACTTAGTTTTAATTTATTTGTTTTAACCGGACTTACTTTGTTTTATTTTGTTTATTTCGACCGGGCTTGTTTTAATTTACTTTGCTTTACTTGTTCGAACTTAGTTAACTTAGCTTTAATTTACTCGTTCCGGCCGGGTTTGCTTTATTATTAAATTTTTAATCTTGATTTTTTTTTTACGGACGAAAAAATTTTTCGATTATATTATAATTATTATAACGCGAGCGATTAATAATATAAATCGTATTTAAAATAAACAAAGTTAACGTTCCCGATTTTAAAAATAAAAATCCCGGGTTTAAAAATAAAAATAAAAATAAAAAAAATTATATAATAAAATAATAAATAATTTAATTAATATATTATATTATGTTTTTTAAAATATAATAAACAGAATTAAAAAAATATAAAATCGGATTTAATTTATTTAAAAATATTAATTTTTTATAATTAAAACTTATTATAAACGTTTTTATTAAATAATTAAAATATTTATAATATTTATATAATATATATAAAAAAATAAAAATAACAGATTTTTAAAAAAAAACGATAATAATATTATATATTTTATTTTGTAAATAAAAATATTTATAAGCGCGGATTAAATAATAATTAATACGAAGTTATATTAAAACGTTAATAAAGTTATTAAGTGTTACGAAAAAGTTATTTAATAAAACTATAAAATAGTTTTTTTAATAAGATTTTTATTTTTATACGGAAATAATAATTTAAAAAAGAAAAAAAAATAAGTTATATAATTTAAACGCGTAAAATATTTAAAAGTTTATAAAATCTTTTTTATTTATTAACAGTCCGTTGTTTTTTTATCCGTTTTATTTTTAATTATTAATTTTAATCCGGTTTAATTTATAAACACGGTTAATTTTAATAATTAAATCTATATATTAATTATAATTATAATTAAATTAACGATTAAATTAACGATTTATTATAATTATTTCTTTTAAAAAAATAAATAACTCGTTTTCGAACTAGTTTAAACTTTTAACTTTCGGTTAAATATTTTTAAAATAAATTATATATAATAACGTTTTTTAATAATTATTTTTTTAACAACCGGAAAATTATTATCGGGATAATTTTCGTTGAACTTATTTTTTTTTATAACTTTTAATTATTATTATAAACGTATTAATAATTTTATTACGTTAAAATTTATTTTATAAAACTCGTTAATAAACTTTATATTATTTTTAAAATTTATTACGAAATATTATTCGTTATTAACGTTTTATTTTTTTTAATTAATTTAATATTATAATTTATAATAATAAAATTTAAAAGTTTAAATTTTTTTTATTATAAATTTATTATTATTACTCGGTATAATTTTTTTTTTAAAATTTTCCGAAATTTAATTTAATAAAAAATTATTAAAATATAATCGTAATTAATTAATATAATATATATTAAACTTCGGCTTATTTATAATATATAATATAAATATTTATTAAAAAAAAACTTTATTATGTTTTTATTGTTTTATTTTAAATTAAGTAATAGTTTTTAATTATTGTTAATTATTTTTTTATTTTTTAAACCGACTTCGATTCCGGACTGAACCGATTTTAAATCCGGACTGAACCGATTTTAAATCCGGATTTAACCGATTTAAACTTCGGACTTAACAGACTTAAACTTCCGAACCGAACCGATTTTTTATATTATCCTTTTTTAATTAACTTATAACCCGACTTATCCGCTAGTCGTACGAAAATTTAATTAATTAATAAAACCGAGTTAATTGTTATTATAACTTTTTAAAACACGTAATTTATATCGTAATATTTCGAGATTTAAATTAAAAATATTTCGATTTTAAATCAAATAATCGTTTTTTCGAGTTTGTTTTAATATAATTTAATAATTTCGGATTTAATCGGGTTTTTTAAAATAACGATATTATATATTATTAATAAATAGATTTTTTATAAGTTTTTAAAATTCGGGACTTTTTTCGCGTTTAACGTTTTAATTATACGCGGTAAAACTAGTATAGTTTTTTTAAAATCGTTTTCGTACGAAAATATAGTTTAAAGTTTTATTTATACGTATTTTTTAACCGTTTAATAAGTTGTACAGATTAATTAATATACGTTTAATTCGAATTAAATTATTAGTTTTATTAAGTTGTTAAAGTTGTTTGTATATATAAAGGGGAGCGGGAGCGGGAGACTTTATAAACAAGCGGCGTAAAAGGGGTTTTTATTTACTTGTTTCGGCCGCGCAAGTTTTACGATTAAAGTTTTTAATCAAGGTTTTTAATTTAAGTTTTTTTAAGTTTAATTAACAGTATATTATACCGATTGTTTGCGCGGCGTTCGGAAACTTTGTTTTTTAATTTAAAAACTTTGTTTTATAAGTTATAGTTAATAAAAGTTACCGGCCGGAACTTTGTTATAATTAATAAACGTTATTAATTAAAACTTTATTATAATTAATAAAAATTACCGGTTAAAATTTTATAAGTTACGGGTAATAAAAGTTTTTAAAATAATCTTTTATAATTTATTAAATCCGTATTATTAATTTTATTAGTTTTAACGTTATTATATAAAAAAAAATAATAAAGTTTTTTATATTTTATTTTTTAAAATTAAAAATTAAATAAATATAATATTTATTAATTATTTATTATAATAAAAATATTTTTAAAATATATATATTATTATTATTTTTTAATATTTTAAAATATTGTTAAATTAAAAAAAAGTTTAATTTATTTAAAAAACGGTTTATTTTTTAAATTTTTTTTTTTTTAATTATAAATATAAAATCTTTTATATCGAAATTTAATTTTTTTTAATTTCGATTAATTTAATTTATTATATATTTTTAAATTCGGTTTATAATTTTAATAATTATATCGATATATTTTTTAATTTTAATCGTTTTATTTTAATTTTTTTCCGTAATAAACGTTTTCGAAAAAATATATTTTTTAATTTGTTTTTTATTATTTTATTTTTTTAATCGAAATAAAATAATATAAAAAACTTTATTTCGATTTCGTATAATAATAATTTAATTAAATTATACGAAAAAACCGTTCAAATATAATTTATAATAAATAATTTATTAAATTAATTTTTTTAATAATAATTTATATAAAATCGGAATTATTAATTTAAATATTTATTTATAATTTCGGTTTATTTTATAATTTCGTAATATTTAAACGAAATAAATACGTGTTTTATTTTTATAATTTTATTAAATTCGTTTATAAAAACAAAAATAAATTAAAAATTATAATTAAAAGTTATAAAAATAAAATTTTTAAAAACACGGAAAATATTTTTATAATATATTCGTACCGCGTTTTTTATAATAATTCTTATAATATAAAATATTATTTATATTTTTTTAATTAATTTATTATTATTATTACGTTATTAAATTTTTTTTTATTTTTTAATATTTATTTAAATTTTATTATTAAATATTTTTAAACGTAATTAAAAATAAAAATAAAAATAAATTTATTTAATATTTTATTATATAAAATTTTTATTAATTAATATTTTAAATAATTAATTATATAAATATTATAATTATTTTTAATTTTTAATTATTAATATTAATTTAATAATAATTAACGTGTTTTTTTAAATAAATATATTAAATATAATTAATCGTTTTTTAAAATAAATTAATTTATTTTTTAAAATTTAAACGTTTTTAATTATATTTTTCCGAATTTTT
>MU390501.1:0-10845 GCA_022578715.1 Nemania sp. FL0916
AAATTTTAAATTTTTATATAATTTATAAATAATTTTATTAATATTATATATATATCCGTTTAATATAGTTTTTATATTAAATATAATATACGGATATTTTTTATAATTTCGCGGTATTTTATCGTAAAATTATATTTTAAAACATTTATATTTATATAATAATTTTATATTAATTTTTTATATTTATTTAAAATATAATATAAATTTCTCGTTATATATCGTATATAATATCGGAATATAATATATATATTTTATTTTAATTATTGTTTTATTTTTATTAGTTTTAAAATATTCCGGATATATTTTAAATAATACTTCGTAAAAAAAAATTTTTTCGTATATATATTTGTCGTTTTTTTCGATTAAAATCTAATAAAATATATTAAACAGATTTATTTTATTATTAGATTTTTTTTTAAATACGGCGTATTTTTTTTTTTATCGCGTAACTTAATAATTAAAGTTTTGATTTTTTTATATAAATATAAAATCGTTATTAACATTTTATTAATCCGTCGAAGAAATTATTTTTTTAATAACTTTTTTATTAAATGTTTTTTATATTTTATTATTATATAACAAGTTTAAAATATTTCGTAATATCGTTTATATAATAGGTTAACGAAATCTTCGGATATTATAAAAATGTTATTATAATAGTAGTTTTCCGTTATTAAATAGGTTATTAAATCGGGCTAAGTTGGTCCGGTAGTTATATTTATTTTTATTATTATAATTTTTTTAATCCGGAAAATATTATAAATTATCCGTCTTCGTTTTAAATTTCCGTTTACGTTTTAGATTATTTTAAAAATAATTTCCTTAAAGTTTTCTTAATAACTAAGTTTTAGAAATTCTAACTTTACTTTTTTTTTAAAAATAACTTTTGTTATTATATTTTTAATTATTTCTTTATTTATTTAATAGTTGTATTATTTTATTTCGTATTCCGGGATATTTTATAAATATTGTTTTTTTTCGGGCTAATTTTTACGTTTTTTTTTTTCGAGTTTAACTTTTTTTTTAATCGATTTTAATTTTATAAATAATAATTTTATTTTTTATTTATTATTATAAAATAAATAAACGCGTTAAATATTATAATTATATTTTTTTTATTTAATATTTTACGATTATTTATTATTTAAATATATAAAATAAATTTTTTTTAATAAATATTTTTTATATTTATATTTAATTATAACTTTTAATTAATTTAAAATTAGTTTTTCTGTATTTATATATTATAATTTATATTTTTATAATTAAATATAATATATATATTTTTTATTAATTTATTTTAATAAACGTTTTATTTTTAAATAATAATTATAAACTTTTTTAATTATATTATTATAAATTAAATAGTTGTTTTTTTTAAAATTTTTACTTTAGTTTATATTTATAATTATAAATAAAAATTTTTATTTTTCGAATTTTTTTACTCGAGTAAATTATATTTATTTTAAAAGTTTAAATTCCGAATTTAATTATATATTTATATTTTTTATTTGTTTTAATTATAAAATTTTTTTACGTTAATATTTGTTTGTTTTTTTTTATAATTTTATATTTTTTTTTTTTAATCGATATTTTTTTACGTAATATTTTTTTTTTTATAATTAAAATATTTTATTTAAAACAAGTTTTATTATAATAACGTTTGTTTTAATTTTGTAAGTTATTATTAAATAGTTTTAACTTTTTTTAAATCGGGTTTATTATTTTTCGTGTTTTTTTTTTTTTCGGTTTTTTTTTCGACGAATTTTTTAAAATTTCGTTAATCGATTATTATTATATTTTTAATATATTCGTTAAATTTTTTCAACTTGTTTTATTTATATAAGTCGTTTTTAATTTAATTTTTTAATTTATTATAAAAAAAATAAAATAAAATTACTTCCGCTAATTTTAAAATTATAACTAGTTTTTTAAATTTTATAACGTAGTTTATAATATTTTTCGTTTATTATTATTAATAAAGTTGTTTTTTTATTTGTTCGGTTTTTTTTATATCCCCGAATAAGGTTTTTATTTTTTTTTCGAAATTTTCGTACTTTTTAAAAATCTTTTTAATCTCGGGTTTTAATTTTATTAAAAACGATATTTTTAAAAAGTTTTTTAATATAAATTAAAACTATTTTAATATTATTTTTATTAAAAATTAAAAAATTGTTATTATTTTTAAATTTTTGTTTATAATTATTATTATATATTATTTTAAATAAAATTTAATTTAAATTAAAAAAGATTTTATTTTTATTAATTTATCGTACGATTTTAAAAATATTAATTTAAAACTTTTAAAATTAAATAATTTAAATATAATATTTAATTTTAATAATAATAAAAATAATAGTAATATTTTTTTAAGTTAGTTTTTTTTTTTTTTATTTATAATTTTTATAATTATTAAAATTTAATTAAATTTAATAAAAGTTAAAATTAAAAATATTGTTTTAAATAATAAGTTTTTAAATAATTTAATAAAAACTAAATTAAAAATTTAAGTTCTAAGTTTTTAAATTATTTAAATAATTAATATCTTTTAACTTGTTGTTTTAAATGTTTTAAATTGTTTTGTTTTTTTTTGTTTTTTTTTTTTTATTTTTTGTTTTATTTTTCTCGTTTTCGTTTATCTCGTTTTTATCCTCGTTTTTTTAGTTAACTTTAGGTATAATTAGTTCTAATTATAGTTCTTAGTTTTAAATTATTATTATTTTTTATAACAATAATATTTAAATTAATTATACCGTTTTTATTTTTTTAATAATAAATATTAATTGTTTATTTTTTAATATAATTAACGGAACTTTTTGTTTTTTTATTTTTTATTTACGGGTTTTTAGTTTTATAATTTTATTTTATTAATATTTTATTTTTTAAAATATTAGTTTTTTAACTTTATTAATAACGGAAATTTTTAAAATATACTTTTTTAAAAGTTTATTAATAATTTTATTATTATTAAAGTTTTTTATATTTATATCCGTTTATTATATTAAGTTTTATTAATTAAAAAGTTTTTAAAATATTATAAACTTTTTATATTTTAATATATTAAATATCGGAAATAATATCGGGGTTTTAATTTATAAATAATAATAAAATTATTAATAATATTTATAAAAAAAATCTAATAATATTTTTACTATTTATTTAATAAAATATATTTAAAAATAGTTTAATAATTATATTCGTATCTAAGTTTAAACTATAGTTTTAAATTAAAAATTAAAAAACAAAAACGAGTAATTAAATATAAAAATAAATAAATATTTATATAAAAAAACTTTAACTACTTTTTTTTATATTAATTTTTTTTTAAATTATTACGAGTTAATAAACTTAGATTACCGTAAACTAATAAGTTTAAATTATTGTAAACTAATAAGTTTAGATTACTATAAACTAGTAAACTATTACGTAATTATATACCCCGACCGATGTATATTTTAATATTGTATTTTTCGAAATATATTTTTCTATTCCTCGCGCTAGGCCTGCCAACAGGCTATTCCCCTTTTGTTAGATTGTAACAATAATTTAAATAATTTTAATATAATTATAAAAAATTTTTATTAATTATTAAACGTTTTTTTAATTTAATTTATTTTTAATTTTTAATTTAAATATATTAATTATTTATTAATTTTAATTATAATATATTAATATAAAAAAAATAAAAAATATTTTATAAAATTATAATTTTATTAATTTATAAAAAATCAAAATTATTATATAATTTATAATAAATAATATTTTTTTAATTATTTTAATAATAATTATAAAAAAATATAATTATTAATTTAAATATATTAATATATAATAATTAATAAATAATAATTTTTATTAAATTTTAAATATTTTAATTAATTTTATAATAAAAAAAATATATGTTATAATTTTTAATCGGAATTAATATTTTATAATAATTTAAAAATATAAAAAAAAATTTATTTAATTAATTTATAATTATTAAAAACGTAAATTTCGGTTTATTATAATATATAATATAAATATTTATTAAAAAAAAACTTTATTATATTTTTATTGTTTTATTTTAAATTAAATAATAGTTTTTAATTATTATTAATTTTTTTTTATTTTTAAACCCGATTTTAAATTCGGATGAAATTAATTACGATTTCGAATTAAACCGATTTAAATTTCCGGATTTAATTAATTTAAATTTCCGGATTTAATTAATTTAAATTTCCGGATTTAACCGATTTTTTATATTTTTTTTTTAATTAATTTATAACCTGATTTATTCGCCGGTCGTACAAAAATTTAATTAATTAATAAAACCGAATTAATTGTTATTATAATTTTTCGAAACTTATAATTTATATCGTAATATTTCGATTTTAAATTAAATAATCGTTTTTTTAAATTTGTTTTAATATAATTTAATAATTTCGAATTCGATCGGGTTTTCCGGAATAACGATATTATATATTATTAATAAATAAATTTTTTATAAATTTTTAAAATTCGGGATTATTTTCGCGTTAAACGTTTTAATTATACGCGGTAAAATTAATATAGTTTTTTTAAAATCGTTTTTATACGAAAATATAATATATTTAAAACTTTATTTATTATTAAAATTGTTTGTATATATAAAAAAAACAAAAACGGGAGATTTTATAAACAAACGGCGTAAAAAAAACTTTTATTTATTTGTTTTAATTACGTAAGTTTTACGATTAAAAATTTTAATTAAAGTTTTTAATTTAAATTTTTATTTAATTAACAACGTATTATATTAATTATTTATATAACGTTAATCCGGAAATTTTATTTTTTTAAAAATTTTATTTTATAAATTATAATTAATAAAAATTATTAATTAAAATTTTATAAATATTTTATATTTTAATATTTTAAAATAATAAAAAATTAATTTAATTTAAATTATAATTAATAAAAATTACCGGTTAAAATTTTATAAATTATAAATAATAAAAATTTTTAAAATAATTTTTTTTATTAAATTTATATTATTATATTAAAAAAAATAAATAAAAAAACTTTTTACGTTTTATTTTTTAAAAATAAAAATTAAAAAAAAAATTAAATAATTATAAAAACGTATTTTTTTATTAATTTTTATTTTTTTTAAAATTTATAATAATATATTAATAAAATTATTTTAATATAAATATAAATTATAAAAAATTTAATATTTTATTATTAAAAATTTTAATAAATTAATAATTTAAATAATTTAATAATTATTATTTTTTAACACGTTTTTATTTAATAAATTTTTAATTTTATAAAAAATTATTAATTAATTAATTTTTTTTAAATTTATTTTAATTTAATTTATATTTAAAATTAAAATCCTTAATAATAATTTTTTAATATTAATTAAATTTATAAATTTAAATAAAATTTTATAATATGAATTTTTTAAAAATAAATTTTAAATTATTATATTTTTTTATTTATATAATAAAATATTTATTATAATATTTTTTTAAAAAATAATATATCATTTAAAACTTATATTATAATATTAATTTTATTTATTAAATTTATTTTAAATTTAATTTTAATATTATATTTAAATATTTTAAAATTTAATAATTAATAATTATTATAAATAATTTTTTTTTTAAATTTTAATTAATTTAAATTTTTAATATATTAAATTATAAATTATTATTAATATTTTTTTATTATAAATATTATAATTTAATTTTATAATATATAAAATTTTAAAAAAATAATTAATTAATTATTATTTTTTATTATTTTTTTAAAAATAAATATTTTATTATTATATTATTTAATATATTAATTTTAAAACGTAGTTTTTTTATTAAAATAATATTAATATAAAATAAAAATAATAATTATAATTTTTTTTGAAAAAATTATAATTTATTAAAAAATAATTTTTTATTATTAAATTAAATAAAATTTTAATTATATAATTATAATTAAAAATAAATTATTAATAAAAATTATAAAATTTTAAAAATAATTAAATTTTTTTACGTTTATAAAAATTTATTAATTTTATATAATTTATATTTTATTTAAATTAATTTTAATAATATTTTTTTTAATTATAAAATTTAAATATTTTATTTTTTTAATATAAAATTTATATTTTTTTAAATTAATTTATAAATAAATTTTTTTTATATATTATAAAATTTTTATATATATTTTTAATAATTTTTTAAAACTTTTAAAAAAATTAAAATATTATTAATATAAATATTATAAAAATTATTTAAAAATTTTTTTAATATTAAATTAATATAACGTTAAAATATTATAAATTTATTAAATAAATTAAAAAATAATATTTTATATTTATATAATTTATATTAAAATTTAAAAATAATTAAATTTTTATTTTTAAAATATATTTTAATATAATAAAATATTTATTTTATATTAATTTTAATAAAAACTTTTATTTTAATAATATAAATAAAAGTTTTATTTATAAAAAAAAAGAATTTTTTTTAATAATAAATTAATTTTATAATAATTTATATAAAATTATAATTTTTTTTAAATTTTATTATAAAAAACTTTAATTTATTTATAATATACAATATAAATACTTATTAAAAAGAAAGCTTTATTATGTTTTTATTATTTTTTAAATAATAGTTTTTAATTATTATTAATCTTCTTTTTACTTTTAAAACCGACTTCGAATCCGGACCGAACCGACCGCGACTCCGGACCTAACCGATTTAAACTTCCGGACTTAACCGATTTAAACTTCCGAACCGAACCGACCTTCCGTATTATCTTTTTATAATTACCCCGCTTAATTTTAACTTATAACCCGACTTATTTATTAATTATACGAAGATTTAATTAATTAATAAAACCGAGTTAATCGTTATTTTAGTTTTTTAAATTACGTATAAATTATAGTTTTCGAAAACGTATTTTTTTAAAAATTTACTAATTTTAACTCATATAAGCCGATTTCCGAAATTATTATAAAATAAATTAATAACTTTCGGTTCGATTAAACCCTCCGGGGTTATAATATTATAAATCGTTAATAAATAAATTATTTATAATTCGGTAAGTTTTTATTTTTCGTTTAACTTTTTAACCGCACGCGGTAAGGTTAATATAACTTGTTTTAAATCGTTTTTATACGAAGATATAATTTAAAACTTTGTTTTATACGGATTAATTAGTGCTATTAAAGTTATTTATATATATATAAAAGAGCGGAAACGGGAAACTTTATAAACAAGCGGTATAAAAAGGGGTTTTTATTTACTTGTTTTAATAGCCGCGCAAGCTTTATAATTAAAACTTTTAATTAAAGTTTTTAATTTAAGTTTTTTTAAACTTAATTAACGTCCGAAAACTTTGTTTTATAATTAATTTAAAAACTTTATTTTATAAATTAATTATTTTTAACTTTATTAAAATTAATAAAAATTATTAACCAAAACTTTATTATAATTAATAAAAGTTATTAATTAAAACTTTATTATAATTAATAAGAGTTATTAATTAAAATTTTATTACGGGTAATAATAGTTTTTAAAATAATTTTTTTTATTAAGTCCGTATTATTAATTTTATTAATTTTAATATTATTATATAAAAAAAAATAAAAAAGTTTTTTACGTTTTGTTTTTTAAAATTAAAAATTAAAATTAAAATTAAAATTTTATTATAAATAATATTAAAATTAAAATTAAAATTTTATTATAAATAATATTAAAATTATAAAAAAATATATATTAAAATAATAAATTTTTTATATAAATGAATTATAATATATTTTTTTAAAAATTTTAATTTTTTAATAAATATTTAATATAAAAAGTTATTTATAAAATTTTTTTAATTTTTTTTAAAAATAAAATTTATTTAATAATTAATAAATATTACAGCGGGTAGTTAAACGTAATTTTAAAACAAATTTTAAAAACGTAAATTAATTATAAAATAAGAAAAAGAAAAAAAACGGAGTTATAAAACTAGTTACGTTATTTTTTTATCTTTATTATAACTGTTTAAATAAATTATAAAGTTAGATTTATTAAATAAATACGTATATTTATTAAAATTATAATTATTATTATTAATTATTATTATTAATTATAACTATAGTTATTATTTATATAAATTATTAATATAAATTATTAAAATAATTAAAACTGTTATAACTTTTTATAAGTTTATAAATATTAAAAAAACGTATAATGTATATAAATTATTAAAAAAGGTTTTTATTTTTTTAAATATTTTTTATTTTTTAGTTATTTTTTTTAAACGAATTAAATAATTTAAACATAGTTTAAAACAATTAAATTAAAATTATTATTTAAATTATATAAAAATTAAAATTAATTTATCCGTAAAAATCGAATTTATAATCGGTTAAGTTTTAAAATTAAATAAGTTAATAAAAATAATTCGAACGCGTTAATAAAAAAAATTAAATAATTAATTATATAATAATAAATATAGTTATTTATAATTATTTATATTAATAAGTTTAAAATTACCGGATTAATTAATTACGTATCGTGCCGGAATAATAAATTAATTAATTAAAAAGTTATTAAATACGTAGATAATTAATAATATAATAATATAATTAATAAGAAGTTTTTTATTAAAAAGTTAAAAAACAATATATTTTATATAAAGATTTAACAGTAATTAAAAATATATTACGGATTATTAATTAATTTATTAAATCGAACTTATAAGTAAGATTAATATATTAATTAATTTATAAGTAAATTAATAAATTAGTTAATTAATAAGTTAAAGATTTAAAAAGTCGAAAAAGTTATAAAGTAATTATATAATAATGTATATTATAAATTAACTAATAAAGACGAAAAATAGTTTAAAAAAATAAAGCCTATGGAATCGAAAAATTTAAAAAGTTGATAAATTAAAGAGCCGTAAGCCGAAAAAATAAAGCGTTAAATCGGATCAGGAAATTAAAAAAATATTTAAAAATATCGTAATTTTTAAACGAAAAAGTTAATAATAAAGATAGTTTTTATTTTTATTCGCAATTATTAAACAAATTTAAATAGTAATTTTTTATTTAATTTCGTTATTTTTAAACGAAAAATCGGGTAAAATTAAATAACAAAATTATAAATTATTAATAATACGAATCAAGTAATATTAATTTAAATAAAACGAATTTTTAAAAATAAATAAATCGTTATTAAGTTATTATAATTGTTAAACGAAAGTAAAAATTTTTTATTTATTTTCGTAATTATTAAAACGAAAAAAAAAAACGGTTTTTTAATTTTAATTTATTAGTAAACCGAATTAGATCCGTTAAATAAGTATATAAAACTATAACCGAAAATTTCTATTATTTTATAATATGTTTAAAATTTATATCGTTAAATTTGTTTATATAAAAATAATAAATTAATAATAATTTCGAATATTTAAAATTAATAATAAAAAAATAGTATTAATATATAAAATCGAAAAAAACTTTATAATTAACGGGACCGATTAATTATAAAATAGTAATAAATAAAATAAATTAAAATATTTTTATACTTATTTATAATAATAATATATTTATTACGTATTAATATTTAACCGGAAAAGGGGCAAATATAAAATTAGTTTTAATAATTTATAAAAAACTAACTTTTTAACGAAATATTAAAAATTAACTTATTAACGCGATCCGAAACTTTCGAGCAATATAATTCGAATAAAAATGTTTTATATAATTACTAGTTATTAATAACTAATAAAAAGACTTTATAATTATTATAACGGGTAATTAAACGTAACCGTAAAACAAATTTTAAAAACGTAAATTAATTATAAAAAAAAAAAAAAAACTATAAAACTAGTTATATTGTTTTTTTATTTTTATTATAACTATTTAAATAAATTATAAAATTAAACTTATTAAATAAATACGTATATTTATTAAAGTTATAACTATTATTATTAATTATTATTATTAGTTATAATTATAATTATTATTTATATAAACTATTAATATAAGTTATTAAAATAATTAAAACTGTTATAATAAATTAATTTAAAAATAAAATATTAAAATCGATCTTATTAAATATTTTTAATAAATTTTTAATATTTAATTAAAATTTAATTTTAAATTTTTTTTATTAAATTTTTTTTTTAATTATTTTATTTAATATTAAATTAAAAATAATATTTATTTTAAATTTCGTATATTTTATAATAATATAAAATAAAAATAATTTAATTATAATTATATTAATAAAAATTTTATATTTATATTATTTAAAAACGTTTTATTTTAATTAATAAATTTTTTTATTATTTAATTTTTATTTAATTTTTTTTAAATAAAATAATTAAGAAAAAATTCGGGTTTTTTTAACTATTATTAATAAATAATTTATTTTAATTATTTCGTTTTTTTAAAAAAAAGTTTCTATAAATAAATAATTTTTTTAATAATAATTTATAAAAAATTTTTAATTTTATATTTATAAAAAAAATATAATATTTTGTTTTAAATTAAAAATTGTATTATAAATTTTATTAAAAAATTTTTTAATAATTATATTATATTTTATATTTAATTTTATTAAAAATTTTTTTAATAATTATATTATATTTTATATTTAATATTATTAAAAATATTTATTTAATAATTCGTTTTTATAAATAAATATTAATTATTAAAATTTTATATTATAATTAAATATTATTTTAATTTTAAAATTAATTTTTTTTAATAATATTTAATTAATATTTAATTTTTTTTATAAAATTAATATTTATAAATAAATATTTATTAATTTTTATATTAATAAAATAATTATTAATAATAAAAAATTT
>MU390502.1:0-10820 GCA_022578715.1 Nemania sp. FL0916
TTAAAAAATTTATAAAATAAAAATAATTTATATATTATATATATTTTTAATATTAAATTAAAAATATTAAATTATTATTTTTTTATTTAAAATAAAAATTTTAATTATTAAATTATTAAAATTTATAATTTATTAATTTATTAAAATTTTAAGTTTATTTAATTAATATAATTATAATAAAATTTTATATAAATTATATTATTATAATAATTTTATTTTACGAAAAATAATATTATTTTATTATAAATATTTTAAATCGAACGTTTAATTATTTATATTTATAAAATAATAATATATTATATAAAAACGAATAATTTAATATAATATATTAATTAACGAAAAATTAAATAATTTATTTTTTAATCGAAATTTT
Source organism: Nemania sp. FL0916 (assembly GCA_022578715.1). Lineage (NCBI taxonomy): Eukaryota > Fungi > Ascomycota > Sordariomycetes > Xylariales > Xylariaceae > Nemania > Nemania sp. FL0916. The sequence goes on from MU390502.1 coordinate 374, forward strand.
CGGTTAGTTTTTTATTTATATAAATAAAAATACCGACCGAAAATTTCAACCGGTAAAAATATTAAACTGTTATTTTTCCGTTTTAAATAAAAGTTTTAATTATTAAGTTTACGTAAATTATATTATTATATTAATTTTATTCCGCGAAAAAATATATTTTTATTTTTATATTAAAAATATTAAATTATTATTTTATAAAAAATAATATTATTTTATTATAAATATTTATAAATAATAATAATTTATAAAAATTATTAATAATATTTATTTTATAATTATAAAAATATTTTAATAAAATTTTTAAATTTTATTAATTATTTATTATATTTAAAAAAAAATAATTAAAAACGTATTATAATTAACAAATTATACGATTAATAAATTAAAAATATTAAATTATTATTTTTCCGTTTAAAATTAAAATTTTAATTATTAAATTACCCGGGTTTATAACTTATTAATTTATTAAAACTTTAAGTTTATTTAATTAATATAATTATAATAAAAACTTATTATTAAATTTATGTTGCGAAAAATTATATTATTTTATAATAAACGTATATAAATAATAATTATTTATAAAAATTATTAATAATATTTGTTTTATAATTATAAAAATATTTTAACAAAATATTCGAGTTTTATTAATTATTCGTTATATTTAAAAAAAAATAATTAAAAACGTTACGCGATTAATAAATTACGCGATTAATAAATTAAAAATATTAAATTATTATTTATCCGTTTAAAATCGAAATTTTAATTAATAAAACGTTAAAAATAAATATTTAATAAATATTATTATATTTAATTTACGTAAAATTTATTATTTGTATTTTTTTATATTTATTTTTTTTTATATTAAATCGATAATAATAAAATCTTATTAATTTAAAAATCGTATATTATATAATTTACGTAAATATTTTTTTATTACGAAAAGTTTTTAATTTTTAATATTATTTTTTTTATTTATTACGATATAATAAACGGAATCTTTATTTAAAAATATATTATTTTTTATAAAAAAAACTTATAATTTTTTATGAAATATTTTATATAAATTAAAAACGAAAAATTTAATAAAATTAAAAAAAAAATTATTTATTATAACGTTAAAAAACGGAAAATATTTAAAAATAAATATTAAATAATAATATATTAAATAAAAAATTTAAATTATTAAATATTATTTAACGTTAAACGTTTAAATAAATTAAAAATAAAAATTGTTAAATCCGGGATTTAAAAAACTATATAATATATATTTTATTTATTAAGTAGTTAATAAAGTACAATATTGTACGTAGTATAAAGTAAAATAAATATTCTTTTGTATCGATTTCATTTTTTAATTATTATACGAAAAAAACTTTTATATAAAAGGAATTTTATAATTAAAGAATTTTACTCGTATATATTGTTTATTTTTTCGAGCGGTATATTTTGTAGTAGTTTTTCGTACGTTAATATATATATATCGTACGTAGTTAATTTTAATATTATAATATTAGTTTTTTTTTAATTATAATACGTTTTTCGTACAATTATAAAATTATAAATTAAATAATAAACGTTAAAAAATAAACCGTGTTAAAAAAATATTATATAAATATAAATTAAATTATTATTTTTTATTAATTTAATTAAATAAGTTTATTATATAAAACCGGACTTATAAATAAAATAATAAAAAAAATGTTCGCGATTAATTGTTTTCGTATATAATATTTAAATTAATAAAAAAACTAATTTTATTAATTATTTTAACGTACGTTGTTTAATTTAATATAAATATTAATTATTATTAATTATTTTTGTACGTATAACTAGTTTAAAATATTAATTACGTTTAATTTTTATTATACGTAATTAATTTTAATAAAAAAGCTATATATAATTAATCGTTTTTATACGTATAATTAAAATAAAATAATAACTAATATTAATTGTTTATCGTATATATATAATTTAATAAAAAAATCGTATATAATTAAACGTTTTCGTACGCGGTTAACATATCCGCGAAAATATATTCGAAAAATAAAAAAATACGCGATTGTTTATTTTCGCGCGTAAATTATAATTAATTATTCGTTATATATAATCGTTTTTAAAAAATATTTTAAAATTAAAAAAGTTTTAATATTATAAACTTACGTACGCGTATAAATATTTCTCGTATATAGTTTTTATTTATTTTTTTTTCTTTTTTTTTATACGTATATATATATACGTATATATATATTCGTACGTATTTTTTAAATAATCGATTTAAATTATATTAATTTTAAAATATTAATTTTTACGTATTAATAATAATAATAATATTAAAATCGCCCGCGCTCGTAGTTATAATAATTATAATAATAATTATAATTTTAATTATAATTTTAATTTTAATTTTAATTATAATAATAATAACGTTAATATTAATATTAATAATATTAATAATAATAATACTACTGCTGTTTTTTTTTTTTATACGTAAGTTTGTTTTATTATACGAAAATTATATTAACGTAAATATATTAAATAATTTCGTATAATAATAAAAATAATAATACGATATTTATTATTATTTTTATTATTGTTATTTTTATTACTACTGTTCGTTTTCGTTTTATTTTATTATTACTCGGTAATATTTTTTAATTTTAAAATTTTATTCGTATAAAAAACACGTAAAAATAATACTTTTTATTTATAAATAATCTTTAATATTAAAACTTAATACTGTATTTTTATATAAACGTATGTATATTTTTTTAATCGTACGAATAATTCCGAATATATTATTTAATTAATAATAAAATCGTACGATAAAACGAAAAAACAATAATTATTATTGTTTTTTTTCCGATATCCGTTTTTAAATATTTTAAACCGATAATTTAACTAATATATAAATTAAGTTTTTTTAATAAAAAAATTATTTTCGCACGATTTTCGTATAATCGCGTAACTTTTATATTATTTTTTAATACGTTTATAAAAAAACGTTTAAATATTATTATTATAATAAACTGTTTTTTTTATTATACGATTTTTAAGTTTTAAAAAAGAACGTATATTATTTATATATAATAGTTTTATAAGTCGCGTTATTTTTATTATATTTAAATAAAAATAATCGTTTTAAATTATAATATCGTACGGAAAGGTTTTTTAATTTGTTATATTATATAAAGGAGGTTTTTTAATTAACGTTTTAAAAAAAAGGGTTTGTTATAAAAGGGTTACTTAGTAAAACTGTAAGATAACTCCTTTAACAAGATCTTTATTTTCGTACGGAAATAATAACTTAAAAAAAAAAAAAAAAAGTAAACTACGTAATTTAAACGCGTAAAATATTTATAAGTTTATAAAATCTCTTTTATTTATTAATGGTCCGTTGTTTTTTTATCGGCTTTATTTTTAACTATTAATCTTAATCCGGTTTAGTTTATAAACACGGTTAATTTTAACAATTAAATCTATATATTAATTATAATTATAATTAAATTAACAATTAAATTAACGATTTATTATAATTACCCTTTTTTTAAAAAGAATAAACAGCTCGTTTTCGAACCGGTTTAAATTTTTAACTTTTAATTAAATGTTTTTAAAATAAGTTATACGTAACAGTGTTTTTTAATAATTATTTTTTTAATAATTAAAAAGTTATTATCGGGATAATTTTCGTCGAATTTATTTTTTTCTGTAGTTTTTAATTATTATTATAAACGTATTAATAACTTTGTCGCGTTAAAATTTATTTTATAAAACTCGTCGATAAATTTTACGTTATTTTTAAAGTTTATTATAAAATATTATTCGTTATTAACGTTTTATTTTTTTTAATTAATTTAATATTATAACTTATAATAATAAAATTTAAAAACCCGGATTTTTTTTATTGTAAATTTGTTATTATTACTCGGTATAATTTTATTTTTTTTTAAATTTTCCGAAGTTTAATTTAGTAAAAAATTATTAAAATATAATCGTAATCGGTTAATATAATATTTATTAATTGTTTATTATAATAAAAATATTTTTAAACTATATATATTATTATTTTTTTTTAATATTTTAAAATATTATTAAATTAAAAGAAAATCTAGTTTATCCGAAAAACGGTTTGTTTTTTAAGTTTATTTTTTTTTAATTATAAATACGAAATCTTTTATATCAAAGTTTAGTTTTTTTCAGTTTTAATTAATTTAATTTATTATACGTTTTTAAACTCGGTTTATAGTTTTAATAACTATATTAACGTATTTTTTAATTTTAATTACTTTATTTTAAACTTTTTCCCGTAATAAACGTTTTCGAAAAAATATGTTTTTTAACTTATTTTCCGCTGTTTTATTTTTTTAATCGAAATAAAATAATATAAAAAACTTTATTTCGATCTCGTATAATACTAACTCGGTCGAATCGTATAAAAAAACTGTTTAAATATAATTTATAACGGGTAACTTATTAGATTAATCGTTTTAATAATAATTTATATAAAATCGGAATCGTTAATTTAAATATTCGTTTATAATTTTAGTTTATTTTACGGTTTTGTAGTACTCGGACGAAACGAATACATGTTTTATTTTTATAATTTTATTAAGTTCGTTTATAAAAGCGGAAATAAATTAAAAACCGCGGTTAAAAGTTACGGAAATAAAAATTCCGAAAACACGGAAAAGTTTTTTATAATATATTCGTACCGCGTTTTTTGTAATAATTTTTATAATATAAAATATTATTTATGTTTTTTTTAATCGGTTTATTATTATTAATACGTTGTTAAACTTTTTTTTATTTTTTAATATTTGTTTAAAATTTATTATTAAATGTTTTTAAACGCGGTTAAAAACAAGGATTAAAATTAGTTTATTTAGCGTTTTATTACGTAAAACTTTCGTTAATCGATATTTTAAATAATTAACTATATAAATATTGTAATTATTTTTAATTTTCGGTTATTAATATTAGTTTAATAATAATTAACGTGTTTTTTTTTTAAATAAATTATAAAAACATAATCGTGTATTTTTTATATTATTCGAGTTCGAAAAATAAATATATTAAATATAATTAATCGTTTTTTAAAATAAGTTAATTTATTTTTTAAAATTTAAACGTTCTTAGTTATATTTTTCCGAGTTTTTTATTAATAAATCTTTATACCGGGGTCGTAATAGTTTTTATAAAAAAGTTGTTTAAAAAATATAAAAATCGGTTAATTTTTTAAAGTTAATTTTAATTCGGTTATTATAACTGATATATTGTTATTTATTTATTCGAAAACTAAAATATTATATAATTTAAATATAATTATATAACGTTAAACTTTTAATTTGTTTTTTTAAATAATTAGATTTTTTTATTTACAAAATAAAATATTAATAATAATGTTTTTTTTTAATTAATATATAATTAAAAAATTATACTCGGAAAATAAAAATACTTATTTTATTTACTTAAAATTTAAATATTATTTTTAATTAAAAAACTTTAACGTTTTATAATCCGTTAATATTATAAAAAAGTTTAATTTTTATAATTTTACTAGTTCGGAACGTTATTTTTTAAATATTAAAACAATAATTAATATTTTTTTATTAAAAATTTTATAATTTAATTCAGTATCGTATATAATTTTAAAATAATAAACTATTAAATATTAGTTTTTTTTATATAATTATAACAATACTTTTATTATTATTTTATTTAATACGTCGGTTTTAACGCGAGTAAAAAATATATAATTATAATGTTTTAATACGGGGGTTGATATTATAACTTTTTTTAATTTTTAAAAAACTTTTTTATATTATTACGTTTATATAAAAAGTATATTTTTACTTATTAATTTATTTAAAAGTAATATAATTTAATTATATTTTTTTATAAACTTATAATAAAAGTTATAAAATTTTAAAAAAAATTATATATTTTTAATAATATATAAAGTTTATTAATCTTTTATTACTTTTATTTTTTCGAGATTAACTTATATATTATTAATATTAATAATATAATTTAAAAACTTCGTTTTTATTATATAAAACTCGGATTTTTTAATATTAATTTAAAACTTTACTTTATAACCGGGTTAATATTTTATAAACGTATTTTTTATATTTTTTTAAACTTTACAAATAAATTAAAATATCGTTTATATAAACGTTATAAAAATCGTTTAAATAATCGAATAAAATATTATTAATATATTATTAAAACGTAGCCGGGCTATTGGCTAAGCCGAAAGGTAGCACTTTGTACTAGTACGCTTTATACCTCGTGCGGAAAGCCGTTAATTCCTTGTCCCTTTTATCGCGATCGGAAGGTATAACACCGCGTTAAAAAAGCAGGTCAACAACTTGTTAGTTTAACTCGTTAAATTGTTTTTAATAATAATCGCGTTAGTTTAAAACAATAACTAAATCCGAAACTAAAATGTTTTTTTTTAAAATTAAAATGTTTTTTTTTAATAATTCTACTTGTTAATATAATCTTAGTTGTATTTTTTATATTCAACGAACTTTATTTTTTAATTCTTAAATTTTAATAGTTTTTATAATCCTTTCTTAAATACTTAGTTCTTTTAAATAAAAAGCCCATTTAACTAATTATTTAATTTAAACGTTTATTTTATTAAAAAGTTTATACAAGTTAACAGTATATTAATAAACAATATATATATATAAAAAATAAAACTTAAACTTTCGAAATAAAATATTAAAATGTTATAATAAAAACTCGAAATTTTCTCGATTTATTATACTTTTTAGTTTAAAAAATATTCGGGTTACTTCGTTAATAAATAAACCAAATTTAAAAACAAATTACGTACTTTTAATATATAAACTAACAAAATTACTTAATAGTATTTTTAAATCTTTATTAAAAAACTTTTTAATAACATTATATCGTTTATTCGTAAATTTAAAGTTTTAAACTTGTTAAAAAAAAATATTGTAAATATCGATTAAATTTATTAATTCGTTATTTTGTTTATTATTATTATTTTAAACATTTAAAATATTAAGTTCGCCCGGTTTTTTAATATATATTAACAACGAAAACTTTCTTTAAAGACGCGATCGCGGGCTTTTATTTTTTCGGAATAATAATTTATAAAAGTCCGACAATAAAAAACGAACTTTTTTTCGTGCCGTTTTTTTTAAAACAGCTCTTTTTTCGTACGAACGTGTTATCTTTATTTAAAAAATATTTAAAAACAGTTCTAATACTTTATTTTAATAAAGTTATTATTGTTACGAAAAAATCACTTAATAAAACTATAAAATAATTCTTTTAACAAGATTTTTATTTTCGTATAAAAATAATAACTTAAAAAAAAAAAAAGTAAACTACGTAATTTAAACGCGTAAAATATTTATAAGTTTATAAAATCTTTTTTATTTATTAATAATTTATTACTTCTTTATCCGCTTTATTTTTAATTGTTAATTTTAATCCGGCCTAGTTTATAAGTACGGCTAATCTTAATAATTAAATCTATATACTAATTATAATTATAATTAAATTAACGATTAAATTAACAATTTACTGTAACTGGGTTTATATATAAAAAAGTCTTTTATTTAAAAAGGGTTTTTATATAAAAGTAGTTTTGTTTTTCGGAAAGGTTTATATAATAATAATTTTATTAAATAAAAATTTTATTTAATTTTCCGTTTTTTTTTTTTTTTTTTTCGTACGTAATCGTAAAAATTATATATAGTTTATACTCGTACGTAATTATAAACTATCGTATATAGTTTTTTATAATTTTTTAATAAATGTTTTAATTTATATAAATAATTTATTAATAAAAACTAATGTTTTTAATATTTAATTTAAAACTTGTTTTATAAACGTATTTATTAAATTATTTTTATTATTAATTTATCGTATTTCGGAAATTTTTTTTTTATATAATTTACGTAAAAATATAATATTAATTATTAGTTTTTTTTTTATATAATATTTAATTTAATTAAATAATCGTATAACGATTTAAAATCCGAATATAATATTATAAAAATTAAAAAAAAATATAAATTTTTTATAATTTTTTAAAAAGTTATATAAAAAATAATAATATTATTAAAACTGTTAATTATATTATATAATTTATTAATTAAAACGTTTTATATAACGCGTTTATATTTGTTTAAATTTTAATATACGATATTATTCTCGATTTTAAAGTTTAAGCTTTTTAATTTTTTTTATATAATATTTAACGTTTAATACGATAATAAAACCGAATTATAAAGTTATGTTTATATTATTCGCGAAAAAACCGTTTATAAAAATAAACAGTTTCGTATAATAAAAGTCGAAAAGAATAAACGTGAGTTTTTTGTTCGGGTTATTAATTTATTATTTAATTTGTTTATTTAATGTTTCGATATCGTACGATTATAGTTCAATTATTTAAACTGTTATAATAAAGTCGTACGTAGTTTTTAATTAATATATATTATTAATATATACGTTTCGTATTTGTTAAAATACGTATGTTTAAATGAATTTTTTCGTATAAAAGTTAATTTTAATTAAATTTTTAATTTAGTTTTTTTAAATTATAATAATTTTGTTTTCGTATAATTAAATTTTTTTTTATTAAATTTAATCGGGTGTTTTAAAAATAAAGTTTTTTTTAGTTTTATACGAAATTTTGTTTATTAAAGTTTTTGTTTTTTTTATACGGAAAACTTTAATATCGCGAAATTTAACGTATTATCCGTTTATATTTTAATAATTTTAAAAGTGTCCGGGTTATCGTACGTAAATAATAAATATAAATCGTACGTAAATATTTATATTTTTAATTTTTTTTAATAATATTAATAATATGTTTTAAACTAATATAGTTTTAATTTTATTAAATTATATAATAGTCGTACGATTTATAAAATTATATTTAAAAAATATTTGTTTTTTAATTTTAAAAGTAAATAAACGAAAATTTTATACGTAAGTTTGTTTTATAATTATACGTACGTTTAAATAATATTTCGGAATTTGTATATTATTCCGAACTTTTATACAAGAGTAAGTTTAAACGCGAAAATAAACCGTTAATTTATTTATTAAATTATTAACGATTATATTAAAATTTCGTTTTTTTAATATTATTATATTTTTATATAATAAGTTTCGATTTTTCGTACGGTTTAATATTTTTTTTTATTTTACGTATAAAACAGGATTTAAAAATATATATATTATTATATATAATTAAATTATATACGATAAATTCGAATATGTTTTATACGATAAGTTTGTTAATTTTAATAACGTTTGATTTTTTAAATAATTTACTAAGTATAATAATAATTTTATTTATACGAAGTTTAATTATTAATTTAAATGTTTATTGTTTTTTTAAAATTAAAAAAATTTAAATTGTTCCGTTTATATATAATAAAAAAATAATTAGTTTTTTTTTTTAATTATTCGTGTTTTTTCCGTACGATTATTAATTATATTAATTATACGTTATATTTTTCGAATTTTTTCGATTTATTATTTTTTATATAATAATATAATTTAATTTATATATATTAAAAACGAATCGGTTTATTAATCGAAAAAATAATTACGTCCGATTTTTCGATTATTTTTATTTCGTATAATTTTTTTTATTTTTATTTTTTTTATATAAAGATTTTGTTATAAAATAAAAAAATAAATACGTCGTATAATAATAATCCGTTATGTTTTTTTATCGCACGATTGATTTCGACTTTTATATAATTTTCGCGTAATATTTTTATTATTTTTTAAATAATTGTTTTTTTTCGTACGAAAATTAAAAAAAAAAAAAATTTTTATTAATATATAAATACGTTTTAAAAATTAATAAAATTAATACGAAATTATTTAATCCGGTTATATTATTTAATATTTTTATTATTATTTATAAAATTAATTCGTTATTTATACGTATATTGATTTTTTTTTAAAAAATATTATATATATATTATAATAATCCGTATGTTCGTTTTATTTTTCCGATTGTTTAATATGTTTCGATAAATATTTCCCGGTATTATACGTTAATTATTTTTACGTAGTTTTAAAATTCGTCGATAAAAAGTTTATTTTAAAATTATATATAATAATATTTAAAAGTTTTTAATAAATATTAATTTAATATTTATATAATATTTTTTAAACGTTTTATACGGATATAAATTTTAAAAAAATAATTGTTTAAAAAAATATTATAACGTTAATTATATATAATACGGATTTATTATTTATTTATACGACGTTAATTATTATTTCGTAATTAAATTCGTAATCGTTTTTTATTATAAATTTAAAACGGTATAATATTTTATTATACGTTTAATAATAATAATAAAATTTTTAAATTTTTTTTAAAATTAATTATTCGATTTCGTATTTTATATAAAAAAATATTTTATATAATTTTTTT
>MU390503.1:0-10676 GCA_022578715.1 Nemania sp. FL0916
AAATATATTATTATTATAATTAAATATAAAAATATTTTAACTTATTTTATTTATTTTATTATTTTATAATTAATTTATTTTATTTATTAAAAAATCTTTTTTTATTTTTATATATTAATATTATTATTTTTATTATTAATTTTAAATATTCGAAATTACGATTAAATTATTATTTTTATATAAATAAATTTAATAATATAAATTTTAAACGTATTATAAAATAATAAAAACTTTTAATTATAATTTTATATTTTTTTAAATTTAGTTCGGTTTATTAATAAATTAAAATTAAAAATCCGTATTTAACTTTTTGTTTTAATAATTATAAAATTAAACAAATATTTTTTAATTTATTTTTTACTTTTATAACTTTTTATTTATTTTTATAATTTTTTTTATTTTTACAGTTTATATTTTTTACTTTTATAATTAATTATCCGTATAATAATTTTAAATTTAATAAACTTTATTTTATTTTTTTATTTTTATAACTTTTTTTTTAATTAAACTTTTTATTTTATTAAATAATCGCGATATTATAATTTTGTTTTATTTAATAATTATAATTATATTAAAGTTTTATTTTAATTAATTTATTTATTATTTTATTTAAACTAATGAATTAACGTGTTAATTAATTAATTAACTTATATATTAATAATTTTAATAATTTTATTAACTTGTTTTTAATTTCCCGTTTTTATTTTGTTTTTTTTAAATTAAATTTTTTATATAATCTTTATACGTAAACGTTAAAATCGCGAATATAAAAAAATAGTAATAATAATTCACGAAATTATATATATCCGACCCGTTTTTTATTTTTTTTATTTAAAAATGCTTTTTTATATAATTATTACTCGTATTTGTTTAACTCGCGAATATAAAAAAATAATTCGTTATTTTATAAATTTATTAATTTCGTTTAATTTTATTTAATTAATTTATTAATTTATTTAATTTTAATTAATACGTTTTTAAAAAAAACATATTTATTTTATTTTTTTAATAAATTATATTATATTATCGAAATAAATATTTATTTTAATAATAAACTATAAATTTAAAATCCGGTATAATTTAAAATTAAATTATAAAACAAAGTTAATAAATTCGATAAATTTATAAGTTTTTTATTTATATTAATTTATAAATTTATATTTTATTTTATTTATATAAATATTTATATAATTAATATTATTACGTTTATAAATTTAAAAATTAAAAAGTTTAATTTATTTAATATAAAAGTTAAAAATATTTAATAAATTAAAGTTTAAAAGTTTAAATAATTCGTTTATAAAAAGGTTTTTTATTAATTTAATTAAAACATTTAAAAGTTAATTAATAATATAAAATCTTAAAAAAAATAGTTTTTAATATTTCGAGTTTAATAATTAAAAAAGTTATAAACCGATAAATTATCCGTTAAATTATTTAAAAACTTATACGAACTTATTATTTATTTATATAATTAAAAATAATAATTATTAATTATTAATTTTTATTTATATATAATTTTTTAATAATTAAAAAATTTATAAAAGTAATAATAGTTTAATACTTTATTAATAATTATAAATAAAAAGTTATAATTATAATTAATAATTATAAATAATAAATTATTATTATTATTATATAAATTAAATAATTAAATTAAATAAACAAGATTTATAACTTATAAATAAATTAAATAAATTTAATAAAACTTAATTTCGCAGCTTTATTTCTTTTTTTTTTTTCATTTTATAATTAATATACGTTTCCTGAATTCATTATATAGTTCCGTATATAACACCGTTATAACAATATAAAAATATAAATTTTTATTTATTAAATTATTTTTTTTATTATAAACGGATTATTTAAATATAATTATAATTTATATTATTTAAAAAAATTTAAATTATTATTATTAAATTGTTTTATAAATTTTTAAATAAACGTTATAATTTTAATTGAATTAAATATTATTTAATTATCGAAATATTATTTAATTAAAAAAATAATTTTAAAAATAATATTAATAATATTAATATTAATTAAAATAATTAAAAATACAATAATATTATTTAAATATTTAATATTAATAATATTAATAATATTAACGTTAATTAAAATAATTAAAAAAATAATAATATTATTTAAATATTTAATCTTAATACGTTTTTATAAAATAACGTTATAAAATTTTTATTAATTAAATTTAATAATTTTATAAACGTTATAAAAAAATTAAATAAAAAAACTATTAAAAATTATTTAATATTAAATATTTTAATTTATATTTTTATAAATTTTTTTATAAAAAAAAATTATATATAAATCGAAATAAATTTATATTAATAAAATATATTTTTATTTAAAAATAATATTATATAATATATATAAAAAAAATAAATAAAAAAACTTTTTACGTTTTATTTTTTAAAATTAAAAATTAAAAATAAATATAATATAATAACGTTAAAATTAATAAAATTAATAATACGGATTTAATAAAAAAAATTATTTTAAAAACTTTTATTACTTATAATTTATAAAGTTTTAATTAATAACTTTTATTAATTATAATAAAGTTTTAATTAATAACTTTTATTAATTATAATAAAACTTTAATTAATAATTATTATTAATTATAATTTATAAAATAAAGTTTTTAAATTAATTATAAAATAAAATTTCCGGATTAACGTTAATTAAACCTGCCGCGTAATAAAAGTTTATAATAAAAATTTAAACTAAAAACTTGAATTAAAAGTTTTAATTGTAAAACTTGCGCGGCTGAAACAAGTAAATAAAAACCTTTTTTTTTACGTTAATTATTTATAAAGTTTCCCGTTCCCGCTTTTTTATATATATATAAACAACTTTAATAACTTAATAAAACTAATAGTTTAATTTAAATTAAACGTATATTAATTAATCCGCACAGCTTATTAAATAATTAAAAAAAACACGTATAAATAAAAACTATGTTTTCGTATAAAAACGAGTTAAAATAAATTATAATAATTTTACCGCGTATAATTAAAAAGTTAAAAACTAATAAAAAACTAATAAAACCGTAAATAATTTATTTATTAATTATTTATAACATTATAATATTAAAAAACCCGATTAAACCGGAAATTGTTAATTTATTTCGTAATAATTTCGGGAACTGGCTCGTATAAATTAAAATCGTTAAATTTTTAAAAAAAAAATTCTTAAAAATTATAAATCGTACGTAATTTAAAAAACTAAAATAATAATTAACTCGGTTTTATTAATTAATTAATTCTTCGTACAATTAATAAATAAATCGGGTTATAAGTTAATTAAAAGAAAATAATACGGAAAATCGGTTTAATTCGGAAATTTAAATCGGTTAAGTCCGGAAGTTTAAATTAATTAAATCCGGAATCGCGGTCGGTTTAATCCGGATTTAAAATCGGTTCGGTCCGGATTTAAAATCGGTTTTAAAAATAAAAAAAAATTAATAATAATTAAAAACTATTATTTAAATATAAAACAATAAAAATATAACAAAGTTTTTTTTTAATAAATATTTATATTATATATTATAAATAAACCGAAGTTTAAAAATATATTATATAATATATTTAAAAATATTATATTATTATTTAATAAAATTTTTTATAATTATTTAAAAAAAATAATTTAATTTTAATAAATTAATAAATTATTTATAAATATTAAATAATAATTATTATAAAATTTAAATAAAATATTTATTAAATTAATTTTTTAATTTAAATTTAATATTTTAAAATTTTTTAATAAATTTAAAACTTTATAATTTATTTATTTATTTAATAAATTATAAATTAAAAAATTAATTTAAAAATAAATAAAAAATATTTTTTATTTAATTTATATAATTAAACGTATATTTAATAAATAAAAAATATTTAAAATATATAATTTTTTATATTTATTTTTATAATAATTAATTATATATTTAATAATAATTTATAAACCTGATAATTTTTTTATTTATTTTAAAAAAATAATTAATATTTATAAAAATAATTTATAAAATATTTTAATAATTAATTAACGTATAATTAATTTTAATATATTTTAATTTTAAATTTTTATTTTAATTATTTATAATATATTAAAATATAATAACGCGGATTAATAAATTAATAATAATAATATAAATAATATTTTAATAATTAATAATTTTTTAAATAACGTTTTAATAATTAATTATAATATTTATAAAAATATAAATAATAAAATTAATTTAATTATAAATTTTAAAAACGTTATAATATATTAAATTAATAATAAAATTAACGTTTATAATTTAATAATAAAAATAAATAATAATATAATTTTAATTAATTATATAATTAATATTATTAAATTAAAATGTTATAAAATAATTAACGTAATATATTTTTAATTAAAAAATATTTTATTATAAATAACGAAAATTTAAAAATTTATAAAAGTAAATTAAAATAAAACGAATATTTTATATTAAATAATATTTTTAATAATAAAATAATTAATTTTATAATTAATAAATAAAATTATTTTTATTTTTTTAATATTTTAAATATATTTAAATTTTATTAAAAACCGAAATTTTTTATTTATAAATTAATAATAAAAAATTAACGTATATATTATAAATATAAACAAATTTTTTTATTATATAATAAATATATATTTTATATATATAAAAATTATTATATTTTTATTATTTTAATAATTTCGCGGATATTTATTAAAAAATTTAATAATAATATTAAAAATTAAAATAATGATTTAATATTATATATTAGTTATAATAATTAAAATTTAATAAATAATAATATAAAATTTATATAAATATAAAAATATTTAATATTATAATTAACTATATATAAATATAAAATAATTTTAAATATTAATTAATTAAATTAAAAAATAATATTATAATTAAAAATATAAATAATTTAATATATTTTATTAAAAAAATATTTTTTTTTATTTTTTAAAATTAATTAAAAATAAACGTTATATTAAAATTAATATATTAATAAAAATATATATTAATAATAAATTTAAATTTTAATTATTTTTAAATATTTTATAAATAAAAACTTATAACGTATTAATTAATATTTTAAAATAACACTTAATAATTAAAATAATATAAAATATTTACGTATTTATAAAAATCGAAAAACGTTTAAATTTAATTTAATAAAAAATTATTATAATTATAATAATATTTATATTATTATTTTTAATTATTTTAATTTTTATTAAGTATTATTATTTTAATTATTATTTATTTAATAAATTATATTAATAATACGCGTTTTTAATTAATTTTAAAAAATTTATAATATTATTATAAACGCGTTAATTTTAATTATTATATATTATAATAATATTTTAAAATTAATATATATATATTAAAAAATATAATTAAAAATTATTATAAATTTTAACGTTAAAAAATATAAAAAAATTAATTAAATAATAATTTTTAAATATTTTAAAAAAAACGAAATCGATATAATTAATAATTTATTAAAAAAATTTTATTATTAATTTAATAATATATAAATAATTAAAAAAAAAATTTTATAACGTTTATATATTATTTAATATAAAGTTTAAACGTTTAAAAATATTTTATTTTATTTTATTAAATATAATATATACGTTTTTAATAAAAACCGTAATAATATATAATATAAAATTAATTTATTTAAAAAATACAATATTTAATTATTTAAAAATATTATAAAATTTTTTACAAAAAATAAAATAAAAATCGATTTAATAAATAATTAATAAAATTAAAAAATTCGTATAAAAATATATCGTTTTTATATTTATTTAATTTTTAATTTTAAAAAACAAAACGTAAAAAGCTTTTTTATTTATTTTTTTTTATATAATAACGTTAAAGTTAATAAAATTAATAATACGGATTTAATAAAAAAAATTGTTTTAAAAACTCTTATTATTTATAATAAAGTTTTAACTAGTAATTTTTATTAATTATAATAAGGTTTTAATTAATAACTCTTATTAATTATAATTTATAAAGTTTTAACCGGTAACTTTTATTAATTATAATTTATAAAACAAGGTTTTTAAAAAAACAAAGTTTCCGGACTAATGTTAATTAAACTTAACTGTTGCGTAATAAAAGTTTATAACTTTTTAAACCGTTAAAAATTTAAATTAAAAACCTTGATTAAAAGCTTTAATCGTAAAACTTGCGCAGCCGAAATAAGTGGATAAAAACCCCCTTTTTTACACTGTTTATAAAATTTCCTATTCCCGCTTTTTTTTATATATATAAACAACTTTAATAATTTAATAAAACTAATAATTTAATTTAAATTAAACGTATATTAATTAATTTATACGAAATAAAACTTTAAATATATTATGTTTTTATATAAAAACGAGTTAAAACAAGTTATAATAACTTTATTATATGCGGTTAAAAAGTTAAAAATTAATAAAAAGTTAACAAAATTATAAATGATTTATTTATTAATTATTTATAATATTATAACGTTAAAAGACTTAATTAAACGGGAAGTTGTTAATTTATTTTATAATAATTTTAAAGATTAACTCGTATAAATTAAAATTATTAAATTTTTAAAAAAAGAAGTTTTCGGAAGTTATAAATCATATATAATTTAAAAAACTAAAATAACAATTAACTCGGTTTTATTAATTAATTAAATTTTCGTATAATTAATAAATAAATCGGGTTATAAATTAATTAAAAAAAAACTATTTTTAAAACGCTTAAATTAATATATCGTTTTTATATTAAAAATAAATAATTATTAAATTAAATATTTAATTTAATATATATTTAAAATAAAATAAAATAAATATATTAATTATTTTTATTTAAATATTTTATTTTTATTATTTAAAAAATAATAAATAAATAATATAAAAAACGTATAATTATAAACTTACGTTTTTAAAATATTATAATTATTTTTAACGTTTATTTTATATTAATATAAAATAATATAAGTTTTAATTTCTTTATAATATATAATATAAAAATTTATTAAAAAAAAACTTTATTATATTTTTATTATTTTATTTTAAATTAAATAATAATTTTTAATTATTATTAATTATTTTTTTATTTTTTAAACCGATTTTAATTTTAAACCGAATTAACCGCGATTTTAAATTAAACCGATTTAAACTTCCGGACTTAATTAATTTAAACTTCCGGACTTAATTAATTTTCCGTATCGTTTTTTCGTTATTAATTAACTTATTAATTTAAACGTTTTAAATATAATTTTTTTATAATTATTTTATTTAATTTTAATTTATAATTCGATTTATTTATTAATTATACGAAAATTTAATTAATTAATAAAACCGAGTTAATTATTATTATAATTTTTTAAAATATATAATTTATATTATAATATTTTAAAATTCGAATTAAAAATACTTCGATTTCGTATTAAATAATTATTTTTTTCGAGTTTATTTTAATATAATTTAATAATTTCAAACTCGATTAAGTTTTTTAAAATAATAATATTATATATTATTAATAAATAAATTTTTTATAAATTTTTAAAATTTAAAATTATTTTTATATTTAACGTTTTAATTATATATAATAAAATTATTATAATTTATTTTAATTTATTTTTATATAAAAATATAATATATTTTTATTTATATATATTTTTTTAAATTATTTAATAAATTATATAAATTAATTAATATATATTTAATTCGAAATTATTAAAATTATTTGTATATAAAAAAAAAATAAAAACCGGAAATTTTATAAATTTAATTTATTTTTTTTTATTTTTTAATTTTAAAAAATAAAACGTAAAAAATTAAATTTATAAAATTTCCGGTTTTTATTTTTTTTTATATAATAATATTAAAATTAATAAAACTAATAATATAAATTTAATAAAAAAAAATTTAATAAATAAATAATATAAAAAAAAGTTTTATTTATTTTTTAAATTTTAATTATATAAATTTTATAATTAAAACTTTTAATTAAAAATTTTAATTTAAATTTTTTTAATTTAAAAATTTTATTTTTTAATTTAAAATTTTTATTTTATAAATTATAATTAATAAAAATAATTAATTAAAATTTTATAAATTATAAATAATAAAAATTTTTAAAATAATTTTTTTTATTAAATTTATATTATTAATTTTATTAATTTTAATATTATTATATTAAAAAAAAAAATTTTTTTTTATATTTTATTTTTTAAAATTAAAAAAGTTAAATTATATTAAATATTTTATTTTTTTTTATTTTTATATTTAAAAATTATAACGCGATAAATAAATAATTAAAAAATAATAAATTATAAATTATTAAATAATTAAATAATAATTAAAATAATATAATTAATTTTAAAAATAATTATAATAATAATTAATTTAAAAAAATATTAAACGTATATTAATTTAATAATAAATTTTATTAAAAAATATTATAATTATATTTTATAAAATAAAATAATAATAAAATACGTAATAAAATAAATTAATTAAATTATTAAATAAATAATTATATTTTAATAATTTTTTAAATTAATAAATATAAATTTAAAATATTTAAATTAATAATTAAAAAAAAATTAAAAAAAAAATAAAAAAAAAAATAAAAAAAAAATAAAAAAAAAATTAAATTTTAAAAATTTTAATATTATTATTATAAAAAATATAATTATATTATTAAAAAATTTAAAAAATTTTTAAAAAATTTTAAAAAATTTAAAAATAAATAATTATAAAATAATTAATATTTAATTTTTTATATTTGTATAATTTTTATTTAATTTTTAATTTTAAAAAATAAAACGTAAATTTTTTATTTATTTTTTTTTTATATAATAATGTTAAAATTAATAAAACTAATAATATAAATTTAATAAAAAAAATTATTTTAAAAACTTTTATTATTTATAATAAAGTTTTAATTAATAATTTTATTAATTATAATAAAGTTTTAACCGGTAATTTTTATTAATTATAATAAAACAAGGTTTTTAAACTAATTATAAAACAAGGTTTCCGGACTAGTGTTAATTAAGCTTAACTACTATATAATAAAAGTTTATAACTTAAAACAAGTAAATAAAAAACCCCTTTTTACGCCGCTTATAAAGTCTCCCGCTCCCGCTCCCTTTTATATATATAAATAACTTTAACAGCTTCGAATTAAACGTATATTAATTAATCCGTATAACTTATTAAACGGTTAAAAAAGATATATAAACAAAGATTATATTTTTATACGAAAACGATTTAAAATAAGCCGTATTAATTTTACCGCGTATAATTAAAAAGTTAAACGAAAAATAAAAACTTACCGAGTTATAAATAATTTATTTATTAACGATTTATAATATTATAACTTCGGAAGGTTTAACCGAATTAAAAATTATTAATTTGTTTTATAATAATTTTAAAAATCGGTTCGTACGAGTTAAAATCCGTAAATTTTTTAAAAAATACGTTTTTAAAAGTTATAATTCGTACGTATTTTAAAAAACTAAAGTAATAATTAACTCGGTTTTATTAATTAATTAAATTTTCGTACGACCGGTAAATAAATTAAATTATAAATTAAAAAAGGATAATATAAAAAGTCGGTTCGGTTCGGAAGTTTAAATCGGTTAAGTCCGGAAGTTTAAATCGGTTAAGTCCGGAAGTTTAAGTCGGTTTAATCCGGAGTCGCGGTCGGTTTAATCCGAATTCGAAATCGGTTTTAAAAATAAAAAAAAGATTAATAATAATTAAAAACTATTACTTAATTTAAAACAAAACAATAAAAACATAATAAAGTTTTTTTTAAAGAAATATTTATATTATATATTATAAATAAACTAAAACTTATATTCGTATAATTTAAATAAATTTAAAACGTTTATATTAAAATTAATTAATTAAATATTAAAAAAAAATTAAAAAAAAATTAAAAAAAAAATTAAAAAAAATAATACGTTTAATTTATTTTAATTAAAAATTTTTAATCGTTTAATTTAAAAAAATTATTTAAAATAATAATTATTTTTTATTTAAAAAAATTAATTATTAAAAAACGTATTAATATATATAAATATAAAAATTTAAATAAATATTATATATAAAAATTTAATTAAAATTTAATAAAAAAATATTATATTATTAAAAAATATATAAAATAATATTAAAAATAATTAATATTAATAATATATATAAATTATTTATATAAATATTTTTTATAATATATTATAATTAATTAATATTTAAATTTTTATTATTTAAATTAAATATAAAAAAATTAAAAATTATTTTAAATATAATATTTAATAATTAATATTTTAATAAATTTTAAAAAATCGATTTTAAAAAGTTTAACTTTTTAATTATACGCGGTAAAGTTATTATAGTTTGTTTTAATTTGTTTTTATACGAAAACATAGTTTAAAGTTTTATTTATTATTAAAATTGTTTGTATATATAAAAGGGAACGAAAGTAAAAGATTTTATAAGCGGTATAAAAAGAGTTTTTATTTATTTTTTAAGTTTTAACTACGTAAGTTTTATAATTAAAGTTTTTAATTAAAATTTTTAATTTAAATTTTTATTTAATTAACGTCCGGAAACTTTGTTTTATAATTTAAAAATTTTAT
>MU390504.1:0-10617 GCA_022578715.1 Nemania sp. FL0916
ATTTAATATATTATAATATTTTTTTTTTTTTTTTTTTTTTTTTTTTTTTTTTTTTAAATTTTTTTTTTTTTTTTTTTTTTTTTTTTTTTTTTTTTTTTTTTTTTTTTTTTTTCTGTTTTTTACTTTTATTTTTTACTTTCCGTTTTTTATTTTTTATTTTTTATTTTTTATTTTTTATTTTTTAAAAATATTCGCGATAAAATCTATTAAAAAAAACATTCGCGATAAAATCTGTTAAAAAGAAAAAAATCGTTAAAATAACAAATATAAAATATTAATTAATTAAAAACGCGGTTGTTTATATCGGTTAAATTAAAATTATATATACGTATTATTATTTTTTTGTTATTTCGTTTTAATTGATATTAATAAAAAATACCGCGTAATTTACAATTATAACTTTCCCGACTCGGCCCGTTTTTTAAAAAACAAGATTTATAATAACAACTTATGTTCGTTTATTAATAGTTACTTTAATAAAGTCGTTTTAATTCTTATAAAAGTTAACGTTAACTTCGGTATAAATTTATAAAAAATTACGTTTTATAAATTCGTTAAACTTAAAAATATCGATTAAATATTATTTATTTTAATCGGATATTTTATTTCGAATTTTATTTTTAAATTTAAAGTTTATTATATTAATAATACGTTTTATTATATTAAAAATAATAAAAAACGGATTAAAATTTACGTTAAAACTTATTATTAATTCGAAATAAAAAACGCGGAATAAAATATTAATTTTATTATAAATTAAAAACCAAGGACCGGAATAAAAGTTATACTAAGTTACGATCGGGGTAAAACTAACTGTTTAAATTATATTTATATAATATTAAACAGCGTAAAAAATCGAGTTGTTAAACAAAAATAAATAACGTAAAAATCGGGTAAATAAAAATAAACGGTATAAATAATCAAATTAAAAAATAAAAATAAACAACGAAAAGTTCTACGTTTTATTTATATAAAATATTTAATATTTTTTTTATTAAATTATATTTATATAAACTAAAAAAAATACGTTTATTTATTTAATAATAATATTTTTTTTATTTTATACGCCCGTGTTAGTTTATTTGTATATATTATTATATGTTTGTTTAATTACGTACGATTAAAAGTTATAATATTAAGTTCGCGAGAATACAGCTTAATTACGTACTACGAACTATTAATAAACGTAAGTTTAATAATAATAAAAAAGTTAATATATAGTTTATTTACGTATTAAGTTTTTTTATATATCGAAACTATATATTAACTTGTTATAACTTTTTATTATATTTATTAACGAACGTAAAATATAATAATATTAAAACAAACTTGTTTTTTAAACTTATTATTCGAATAATAAATAAATTTTTAAATCGTTTTAAAATATTTAAATATATTAAGTTCAAAATAATATAAAATTTATTCGGCAAAATATTAATTTTAACGGTTTAATATTTTTACTTTTTTTTAATTAATAAGTTTTTAATTAAAAAATAAAAATTAACGAAATAATATAAAACGTAACAGTTATGTTTTTTATACGGGCTACGGAGTATTATATTACGTGTAATTTTTAATTTAATTAATATTGTTTTTATAAATAAATAATTATATTATATAATAATTAACAATAATAAAAAATGTATAATAATACGTTAATTAAATTTCCGTATAAAACGGGTAAATTTATAAAATTTTTAAAAAATAAATTAAATAATTATACGAAATTTATAAAATATAAAAATATAAATATATTAATAAACAACGATTATAATAATTATTATAATATTTTTATTATAACGTAATTATAACCGATTAAGTTTTTTCGTTTTTAATTTTGTTTTTTTCGTTATTTTTATTTTTAGTTTTTAATTTAATTTTTAATTTTTTTACGAATTATTAAAACAAATTTTTTAAATAAAATAACTAATCGTTTTTTAATATTAATTGTAATAATTTAATTAATTTTAAAACGTAAAACTTATAATTTATAATTATAACGTGTTATAATATTTAAATTTAATCGATTTTTAAATTTTACGTATAAAAACGCGGTAGTTCGTTTATTTCGCGTTATAATAAAACTATCGGTTTATTAGTTTTAAAACCGCGCGTTTACGCGTTTAAAAAAAAATATTAATCGGAAATTTCGAAATATAATAAATCGGGCGGTAAAAAAACGGTAAATTAAATAATAAAACTTTATTATAAAATAAAACGCCGACCGTTTATTAATATATTTATCCGTTTAATTATACGGTTAATATTAATATACCGGTTATAAAATTTAAATTTATTTTTAAAAAAAATATTTAATAAATATAATATAATATTATTAAGTTATAATAATTATTAAATAATATCGGGTTTAATTCGTTAAATATCGATTTATAGTTTTTATAACGCGTTGTTTATAATAACGGGCCGCGTTTAAATCGGAACCGGTTTCGTTATTAATTTTTCGCGTTAATAATAAAACAATATATATTATAATAATATAACGTAAATGTTCGTATCTGCGATATTTAAATATTACGCGAGTTTTATAATATTTCTTTTTAATTTTAATACGTTTTAATAATATTAAAAAAAACGCGGCCGATAATTAGTTTTATAAATTTCGTTTTATTTATATAAATTCTCGCGATAAACTTAACGTTTTTAAATTTTTAACCGGTTTTAAAAACGTAAAAAAAACATTAAACAACGAGTTTTTTTAACGTTAAAATATTTTTATTAAATAAGTTCGGAAACGTAAACGTAATTAATATAATATAATATTAATTAATTAAAAAAAAATCGGAATCGTTATTATAAAATTTATATAATAAACGAAAACAAGAGATTAACGGAAATTTAAAATAAAAATATAATATATATAACGGGTTAATTAACGTTTTTTTTTCGTAAAATTTTACAATAATAATAATAAACGTTTTAATAATAATAAAAATATACAACGTTTGTTATAAAAAATAATAAAAATTATTTTTCGGCCGAAATATATATAATTTTATATTACGTTTTTAAAATTTTTAAATATACGATTTATATTATAATTATATAATATAAATAAATAACAAAATTAAAATAATTTATTTAATATTTTTAAAAATATAATATATTATAATAAACGTAAAATAAAGTATATTATAATAAACGTAAATAAAAAAAAAACAAAAAATCGAAAAACTACCGAGCTATTAAAAACCGAATAAAATATTTTTATAAAATAAAAACGACGTAAAAATTATCGTAAATCGTCCGTAATTCGTTAATAATATCGTATAATTTATTCCGTATTTAAATTAATATTATTAAACGTTTTTATATTTTAAATTATTTTTTTTAAACTAGAATTTTTAATAATTGTTTTTTATAAAATATTTATTACAGTTTTTATAAGTTTATTATTATTTTTAAATTTTTAACTTATAATTATTATTTTAATTATTAATTCGGTTTTATTATTATTATAAAACTTTTTTTTAATAATATATTTTAATAAACAACGTATAAATTTTTCGTATTTTTAATTCGTACGTTTTCGGACGCCGCGGTTTTAAAAATTTTAAAACAGTAAAACGTTATTTAAAAAAGCTTGTTTATAAATTTAACAATATAAATATTAATCGGGTTTATAACGGGTTTTTATTTTTTTTTAACTACGTTCGTAATTTTAAAACAAATAAGTTTAATTAAATATATTATAAACGCGTTTAATATATTTATATCGTTAAAAATATTAATTACGTAATATCGTTTATATTCGTATTAATTTTTATTAAACGGATTAAAGCTTTTTAATAACGTTTTTTATATAAACTCGGACTGTTTAATTTAAACCGGCGGTTTAAATAATAACATATTTTAAAACGGATTAAAAAATAAATTAAATATATTCGGGTTAAACGTAAAATCGTACGCGGGTTTTTTATTATTAACTTATAAAACGTTAAACGTTATACGTTAATAATTTTTTTAAAAACGTATTTTAAACATTATATCCGCCGGGAAATTTTTATTAACAATATAATAAAAAAAAATATAATAATATTTAATTTATTTTACCGATTCTTATAACTAATATAAGTTTTTTTATATTATAGTTTTTTATTATATTTTAAAATATAACAAAAGTTATTTTTTTTATTTTTACTACGTAAAACCGGATCACGTTTTTAAAATCGTTTAATAAAAATATCTTATTTATATGTTTTTTAATTTAACGTTTATATTTATATTTAAAAATTAATAATTCCCGTTCCGCGAGTTTTATTATAATAACGTTTATTATATTAGTTTAATTATTATAATATTTAAAAATATCCGTTTTTAATAAAATATTATCGCTACTGTTAAATTCGTTTATTTAATTTATTATTTAATTAATAAATATAATTTTAAATAAATTAAACAACGTTAATAAAATAATTAACGCGGTTTTATATTTGCTTATTTTATCGAAAAACGTATTAAGTTAGTTTCGATAAAAAATAAAATAACTATTAATTTTAATATTAACGAATAACACGGATAAAGAATAAAAATTAATCGTTAGTTTTATTATTAATAAATAATAAAAAATAGTTTAAAAAACTACGGAAAATTTTAAATAATAATTTATAATATATAAAAAATTTACTCGAACTCGTTATTTAATAATATAACAAGTTTTATTTTTTTTTTTAATAATATAATTTATATTCGTTCGATTAAAACTAATTTTTACGTTTTATAATAATAATACGCTTGTTTATTTAAAACGACTTTTATTCGGGTTATTTTAAAAAAACCTCGTAATATTATACGTACGTTATATTTTTAATATAAAAATCGTACGTAATTTTACGCGGTTTTACCGCTCGTATTTAATATTTTTAAATATAAAAATTAAACGAAATTATACGTAATAAAACGTACGTATTTATTTAATATATATTTAACCGGAAAACTTATTTAATATACGCTTAATTAAAAAATACGTTTTTTAAAACCGATAATAAATAATAAACAATTAATAAACTTATTAATCGTAATATATTTATAACTTAGTTAATTATAAATTATTTTAATTAATCAACGGGTTTTTTTAATAATAACCGTTTTTTATTATTTATTTCGCGATTTTACGTTTATATACGTATATTATTATTATATTGTTTTTATTATTATATATAGTTTTATTTTTATTTTAATAACGTAGCGTTTTTTAAACAACTACGTAAAAATATTATTTTCTCGGGAAATAAATATAATATTTGTTTTACGTTAAAAATAGATTAAATACTAGTTTTTAAATTACAAAGTTTAGTTTGTTTTATAATTTAACGCCCGCGAGATCTAACTAGTTTTATTAATAAAACTATATTTAATTATATAATATTTAAAATAATTATATTAATTAGTAATAAAAATCGAATATAAAAAATAAACGTGTAATATAAATAAATAACCGGATAAAATAATATAAATAAACTATAAAACAAAAATAATTATAATAAACTTAATTATTTGTTCCCGTTTTTTTTTAAACGTAAAAATATTTTTTTAAAAAATAAAAGTTTTTTTAAATTATTATATCGTATTATATTATTGTCGTATTAAAATAATATTACCGTATATAATTTATTTTTAAATAATATTATTTTAAAAACTTTTCTTTATATCGGGTATAAAAAATGCGTTTAATTAACGGAAAAAATTAACAATATTATATATAAAAAAAACCGTAATAAATAACCCGTAGTTTTTTTTATTATAATAATTATAAATAAACGTTTTTATTAGTTTTTTTAATTATTTTTTATTATATAAAAAAACGTAACAAGTTAAAATAAAAAATCGCGAAATAGTTTTAATTACGTCTCGGATATTTTAATTATTAAAATCGTTATTTAATTTATTATATTTTTATTTTTTAATTTGTTTAATTATTACTTTATTAAAACGTTTTTTTTAATATACGTGTTTTAATAAAACAATAGTTAACGTAGTTATTTTAATAATTCCGATTTATAATATCGCAAAATCGGTCGTCCGGTTTTAAAAATAATTTTTTATTAAGATTTTTTATAACAAAAAAATAACTTATTTACCGTATATTTACAAAATATTATATAAGTTTAAAAAATTATTTATTTTAATTTAAATTAAAAATAAAAAAATATTTTTAAAACCGCGTATAATAATATTTTTAAATATTTTAATTATATATATGTTTAATTTAATATTATTTTTCGGGTCGTTTAAAATAATATTGTTTTTTTTATTATAAAATTTAAATCGGTTTTAATAATGTTTGTTTTAAATATTAATACGCCCGGAGTAAAACAAAATAATTATTATCCCGTTTTTTTAAACGTTTTTATATAACTGTTTAAAAAAATAAACTAAATTTTTTTTTAATATTTTTTTAAATTATAATATTAATAATATATTACGGGCTTAATTTAATTAACAAGTTTTATTATTATAATTTTAATAATAAATTATTAGTTATCCCGGTCGTTTATAACTTGTTTGTTTTATTTTTTTTAATTATTAATAATAATTTATCCGATATATTTATCCCGAACGTAATAATATAATAAAACGATTTAAATAATATTTATAATATATTAAACGATTTAATAAACGATTAAATAAATAATTAAACAAACGATTTAATAAATAACGAATTTGTAAAATATAATTTTAAAATAACAAATATTTTAAAAAAAAATTTAAAAGTTTTATTGTTTAAATTAAATATTTATTTTTATTTTCCGGACTTTTTTATTTTTTTAAACGAAAATATTACGAAGTTTTTTTTAAAAAATTATTAACGTTTTTTTATAATACGAATTAACGAAATAATAATTAACGTTTTAAAAAAAGCTTTTTAAAATAATCCGATTAAAAAACTTGTTTATAGTTTTATATCCGAAACTTTGTTTAATATAAAAATAAAAACTTATAAATAAATAAAAAACGTAGTTTAACGAATTTTAAAATTATTTTAAACGATATAAACTTATTAAATTAATTATAATTATTAAAAAATATACCGATATTTAAATTAAATACGCGGAAATATAAACGATATAATTAGTATTATAAATAACAAATTTAAAAAATTAAAACTAAAACTATTTAATTTAAAAAAACGCGTATATATCCGATATAATTTTTTAAAACAAAATATAAGTTAGTAATAATAATAACTATATAATATGTCGGTTTTAATTCGTTGGAATAAAAATTACGTCCCGGATTAAAATATATTAAAAAATAAAGTTAATATTTATACGAATATTTTAACATATATTATTTCTTTTTTAATTATCCCGATATATATTAAAATACCGGATATTTTGTTATTTAAAAACTTTTAAGTTAATTTTATTACGTTTACGTTTATTAAGTTTAAATTAAAAACTTTGTTATTTTATTTTTAAAATCCCGTTTTTCGTAATAATTACAGCGAATTAAAAATAAAACAACTTAAATAATAATAATAAAATAAAATAAAATATTTTATTATACTGTAAAAATTAAAATAGTTCGGACAAAATAAAAACTATTAATACGATAAATAAAAAATTAATTAATTTTATTTTTTCGATTATTATTTTTTATATTCGATTTTTTTTTAAATATTTTACTTTTAATTAATTTTTTATTTAAATTTAATAATAAAACTATAAGAAAATATATTAAATAAAAACGTACGTAAATATAAAACTGTAATATTAATTATAATATACGTATACGAAATTAAAATATATATATATGCGTTTTTATTTTTAACAGTTTTTTATTATAAAATAAAAACGTCGTAAATTAAAACGGGCCGCGAAATAACGCGAGTTATTTTTCGAATATTTTTTTAATCGGTTTCGTATTAAATTTTAATAATAAAACTATTATTAAATAAATTAAATAAAAACGTAGTACGTATTAAAAAAGTTTTAATATACGCGGGCGGGATTAAATTTTCGTATTTTATATTAAAGTAAATAAGTTTTAATTACGTTTTATATATTTCGTATATATATACGAATAAAATAACCGAATAACGATTAAATACTCGTTCGATTAAACGTTATACGTATTTTATAAATAAATTATTAGTTAAAATTTATTGTAAAATCGCGTTTCGCGTATAAAAAACTTTTATATTATGTTAAAAACTTAAATAAAATTAATAAATATATAAAAAAACGGATTAATTAAATATAAGTTTATTTAATAACGCGTTTTTTTATAAATTTAATATTATTTTCGAGTATATTTAATAACGTTATAAAAAGGTATAATATTTATTACTATTATTTTTAAAAATATATAATAGTTTTATAAAAATTTATAATATTTAATATTATTGTTTTTAAACGTATTTAATATTTTTAAGTTTTTATAAACTTACGTTAATAAAATATTTAAACTTTTATTAGTTTTATATTTATAAAATATTTATTAAACTTGTTTATTTTTTAAATATATATATATTTATTATTATTCGAGTTTAATAAAAATCGTTTTTTTAAAAAGATTACGTATAACGCTCGTTTTTAAAATACGTAATAATTATAAAACGTATTTTTCGTTTTTACAGTTTTATATATAAATATTAAAAATTCGATTAATAAACGTTAAAATATTTTATAAATATTAAAAATTATATTAATAAACTCGGGGATTATATTAATAATAAATACGGAAACTTATATTAATAAGTATTAAAAAGTTTATTATTATAATAAATTAAAGAATCGTATTAATAAGCGTTAAAATTTAACTATAAACATTAAAGTTTAACTATAAATATTAAAGTTTATTAAATATTAATAAACATTATTATATATTAAAACAACTGAAATTTTAATATAAAAATAACACGTGATTTAAAAGTATATTTTATACTATTATTTAAATATTTAATATAAAATAAAACAATTTAAATAATAAATATTATAGTTAATATAAAGTTTATATACCCGTATTTTACTTATTATATATTATTTTAACAAGTATTAAAAACTTATATTAATAAGCCGGGAGATTATATTAATAAACCGGGAGATTATATTAATAAATATTAAAAGTTTAATTATAAACACTAAAGTTTAAATTAATAAATATTAAAGTTTATATTAATAAACCGGGAAAATTATATCAATAAATATTAAAGTTTAACTACGTTTAATATATATAAATAATTTATAAACTTTATTACTTATTTAACTACTTTTATATTTAATAGTTCGAACCGGTTAACTTTATATAATATAAATATATAAAGGGTTTTTATTCTCGTAAATACTAGGGGTTTTTTATAAATAAAGTTTATAATATTAAAAAACGCGTGTTATTAAAATATAAAAAAATTCTTAAAAAAATACGGAAATATTATATAAAATAAACTATAACATTAAACTTAAGTTTATAATACGTAAAAAATAAATTATATAAAATTAACTAGTTTATATCGGTTAAAAATGTTAATAAAAACGTAAAAAACTTACTTTTTATAAAATATAACAGAGCTTAAAAGCTCTTTAATTACTTAAATTAAAACGAAAACAATAAAAGCTCTATTATAAAAATTTAATTCAGTTATTATAACCTGGACAGCTTTTTAAAATACGCATTATAAGCGCAAATCTCGCGTTATAGTTTATTTTATATAACACCTCCGTATATAATCAACGATTAAATAATACTTAATTTTTAAAACTC
The DNA here is from genome assembly GCA_022578715.1 of Nemania sp. FL0916. Classification (NCBI taxonomy): domain Eukaryota; kingdom Fungi; phylum Ascomycota; class Sordariomycetes; order Xylariales; family Xylariaceae; genus Nemania; species Nemania sp. FL0916. The sequence continues at coordinate 9,724 of MU390504.1, forward strand.
CCGGACGAAAGTATAAAAACGTGATTAACTCTTAATTAAAAAAAGCTTACTTTAACGGATTACTTATTAACATTATTACCTATTATTTAATAAATACTTTAGTTTTTTATTAAAACTAATTAACTTTTTTTTTCTTATTTTAATATAAATAATTTAATAATACGTACGCGTTAATAAAACATTCCGTATATTTATTTTTTTATTAAAATATAATTAAACAAATATTATTATAAATTATTAATAATTAATTATTAATTATTTTGTTTTATTTAATAAAACTTTTTAACGCCGTTTTTTTAAAAAAATAAAACTAATTAATTAATATATAAAAATATATAATAAGTCGTAATAAAAATTAAAATAATAGTATTTTTAATTAATATAACAACATAAAAGTTTTAAATAAAATTTTTAATATTTTAAACGGGTGCGGACGGGAAAAATTAAAAAAAAGTATTGTTTTAATAATATTAAAACAGTTTTTATTTTAAATAATATATACTGCGGCGTTATTTCGCGTTATATAATTAAATTCCGTTCGATTTTTTTTCCGCGTTTTTTTTACCCGAACTTTTAATCGTTATAAATTTTAAATATAAAAAAAATAAAAACCGGTTACCCGATTTATCCGCGGTTTAATAAAAAAATAATATATAAGTTTTAATGTTTTTTTATTTTAAAATCGAAAATAATAATTAAAAAGTATTAATTATTTTAATTTTAAAGTTATATAATATAAACGTTTATTATATTTTAAACATATAGTTTTTTTTATTATTATTATTTATTATAAAAAAAAAATAAAAATATCGGAAAAATATATATTTTTAATAATTATTTAAATTTTACGTAAATAAAATTATAATAAAAAAACGTTATATATTTTAAAATAAT
>MU390505.1:0-10454 GCA_022578715.1 Nemania sp. FL0916
AACCGAATATAAATATAAAAAATATTTATTAAAAAAAATTTACTTTATATATTTAAATAACGAATAATTATAAAATATTAAATAAAAAAAATATAATTATAATATTTAACACGTTTGTTTATTTTATAATAACGAATAAAAAACAGAATTATTATTTATAAAATTAAAATCGATTAAAAAAAAAGTTAGACTCGAGAAAAAAAAACGTAAAAACTAACCCGAAAAAGAACAATACTTACAAAATATCCCGGAATACGAAATAAAATAATACAATTATTAAACAAATAAAAAAATAATTAAAAATATAATAATAAAAGCTATTTTTAAAAAAGAAATAAAGTTAGAATTTTTAAAACTTAATTATTAGGAAGATTTTAGAAAAACTACTTTCGAAATAATCTAAAACGTGGACGGAAATTTAAAACGAAAACGGATAATCTACGATATTTTCCGAACTAAAAAAACTATAATAATAAAAATAAATATAACTACCGGACTAACTTAACCCGATTTAATAACTTATTTAATAACGGAAAATTACTACTATAATAACACTTTTATAATATCCGAAGATTTTGTTAACTTATTATACAAATAATACTACGAGATATTTTAAACTTGTTATATAATAACAAAATATAAAAAATATTTAATAAAAAAATTATTAAAAAAATAAGTTTTTTAACGGATTAATAAAATATTAATAACGATTTTATATTTACGTAAAAAAGTCGGAATTTTAATTATTAAATTACGTAATAAAAAAAAAAATACGTTATATTTAAAAAAAAATCTAATAATAAAATAGATTTATTTAATATATTTTATTAGATTTTAATTAAAAAAAACGATAAATATATATACGAGGAAATTCCTTTTTACGAAATATTATTTAAAATATGTCCGGAACACCTTAAAACTAATAAAAATAAAACAACGATCGAAATAAAATATATATATTATATTCCGATATTATATACGATATATAACAAAAAATTTATATTATATTTTAAATAGATATAAAAAACTAACGTAAAATTATTATATAAATATAAATGTTTAAAAATATAATTTTACGACAAAATACCGCGAAATTATAAAAAACATCTATATATTATATTTAATATAAAAACTATATTAAACGGATATATATATAATATTAATAAAATTATTTACAAATTATATAAAAATTTAAAATTTTTACCGATATTATAAAAAATATTTAAACCCCCGGTACTAAAACAACCACCCCGGCCCGGTCGAACTATATAAAAAAATTTCGGATACTAAATATTGAATTAATATAAATATATAAACGATAAATATATTAAACATATTATATTAAAAACTAAAATATAACGGATTATATTAAAATAAAAAAAAAACAAAAAATATAAAAAGTTTTCGTTAATAAAACAACAAATAATTAAAAATACTAAAGTTTTACAACAAGCAATTATTAAAAAAAACAACTAAATTAAAATTAATTTAAAATATAATAAACGAAAATATTATATTATAATTAACTTAAAAATACAAATAAACGTAATTTTTTTAAAAATAACAAAAAAAAAATAAAATATTTTAAAAATATAAAATAAAATTATATCAACTTATAATATTTAATAATAAAACATTTAGTTATAATAATAGTCGCGTATTTAAAAAAATATAATTATTTGATATTTTTATATAAAAACATAAAAAACGAATTATATTAAATATTGCCGACATTTTTAAACACAATATTATTTTAAAAATATTATAATTAAAAATTAATAATTTAATAATTCGATAAAAAAACAAAAAAATAAAATAAAAAACGAAACGATTTTATAAAATAAATAAAAAAAAAAGCACTTTTTTTTTATTATAATATTTAAAAAATATTATACATATAAAAAACTATTTTAAAAAAAAAAAAAAAACGAACTTTTAAAATATAAATTATAAAATTATTAAATACTTTTAAAAAAAAGATACTAATTATAATTATACTAAATATATTTTATAAAATTAAATAAGTTAAAAATATTATAAAAGTACTTATAAAAGAACAAAATACGAGGATTTTTACAAAATTCGAAATTACCTGCCGGATACTTAATAGTAATAATACTTAAAATAAAAAAAAAAAACTAATATATAACAAAAAAAAAAACAAATATAACGAATAATAATAAACTTTAAACTATTAAACGTTATTATTATATTAAATAAATATTTAATTTTTTTAATAATTATAATACGAAAAAATATTAATTAAATACGATAATATATTACGTTCGATATATTAAATAAATATTATTTAATACGTATAACGAAAAAAAAAAAATAAAAAATAGTTATACGTATAATTTATAAACTGTATAAATATACGGTTATATTTTAAAAATTACGAAATACGTTTATAATATTCTAACGTATAATAATAATTATTTTATAAAAATATTTAAACAAGTTTATATTTGTTTATTTAAATAATATTTTAATTTATTTAAATATTTTTAAAAAATATAAATAACATATAAACATAATATTAAAAATATTACAAAAAAACAAATTACGACTAAACCCGAAAAAATGTACCTAATATTAACAAAAAGTTAATTTTTTAAAATTTATAATTATTTTAAAAAAAATACGAATTTAATAAATAAAACTAAAAATTATACGAAATTAAAAAATTTTAAATCTAACGACTATTAAAAATATTAAAAAAGTTTTTAAATTTATAAATTATATCCGAGTTTTAATTAAAAATTATAACAAATATTCCCGACATTTGTTAAAATATATAATAAAAAAATATAAAAAAAAAAAAATTCTTAATAAACAAAAAAGTTAAAAAAATATTTAAAGAATTAAAAAAAAAATTATATCCGACCTAATATATAAACTTCCGAACTTTTTAAAAAAAAAAAATTTAAAATAGATATTTTAAACGGAATTATTATAAATATACTCGAATAATTAAAAGATAATAAAAAATAATACTTTGTAGTATATTATTTTAAAACGTTATAAAACGTTATATTTCGTTATTTAATATTAAATAAAGAATTTTTTATAATTATTATAAGATTTAAAAAATAAAAGCTGTTTTTAAAAAGAACTACGGAACTTTTTAAAATCTATTTAGATTATAAAAACCTAACATTTTTTATAACTTTATAAAAAATTAACAAACGATATAAAAATTAAATAGATTATTTTTTTAAATTTAATTTTAAAATATTTTATATTAAAAAAAAAAAAAACGTATAAATAAACATTTTTAGCTGACGAAAATAAAAAAGATTTAAAATTTTAAAACGAGATGTATAAATATTACATTTATAAAAAAATAGAATATTTTAATTACAAGTTATTTTTAAAAATATTAATAATTATTTATAATAAAAGATTTAAAATATATATAATAACCGAAAACTCGAAAAACTATATAAATATAATAAAACTAAATTAAACAAGTTAAAATATAAAAAAAAAATATATTTATTAAAGTTAATATAAAACAAGTTTATTAAAGAATTTTACGAATACTTATTATACGGATATTAAAGAATAATTAAAACGGTAAAACGGTTATAAAAAAAATACGATTTTTTAAAACTTTAAAAAACTATTAAAACTATTGTTAAAAACTATAACGTATATAACAAGTCTAAAACAGCACGATATAAACTTTATAAACTTTTATAATTAACGTAAATATTTAATTAAATATAATATATTATTATATAAAACTTTATTATTAAACTATTATAATTAATCGATTTAATTACGGAAATTAAATACGATATTATATAAATAATTATAAACTAATTTACAAAATATAAATACTTTTTATTTTTTAAAATAAACGCGACTATTAAATAATTAACGTACGTATTTGTTAAATATTATTTTAATAAGTATAAAATGTTAGAACGAATTATATTTAATCGAAATAAGTTATTTATTTCTAAATTCGGAAACAGTTTTTTTAAACAAATAAATATTAAATTTAAATTTTTTACAACTTATTACCCCTAAACGGATAAATAAATTAAACAGTTAAACCAAACGTTAGAATAATATTTGCGAAATTATATTAATTATTAATAAAACAACTAAATAAAACTACTTTTTATTATTTAAATCGTATATAATATTTTAATAAATAAAAATATAAACATGTTTTTTTACGAAATAGTATACGGACGTTAAACTACTTTAGAAAAACTAGAAAGAACGTTAACAAAAGTACTTATTGTTATAATAATTATACCTAAAGTTAAAGTAATAATTATAAAAATTAAAACTTTTTAAATAAAATTATAAATATATTTATAATTTTTTTAATAAAAAATAATAAAATATTATAACAAAAAAAAAATTAAAAAATTAATTTTAACGAAAAAAAATAAAATTTATTTGTTATAATAAAAATAAAATGTTATTTTAAAAATTTTATAAATTAAAACTAAACGACCAAACAATAAATTAAATTTTAAAAAACTTAGTTTATTTAAAATTAAAAAAATTATTTCGTTAATTAATTATAAACTATTATTATTTAAAATAATACAAATATATTTTGTTTTTTATATTTTTTTATTAAAACTAACGTTAAATAATATTTTATTAAAAACTTAATTTAAAATAGAAATTAATTAAAATATATACGAAGTAAAAAAAATACTAGATTTTCGTTAAAATAATAACAAATTTAAATACTTGGTTAAATAAAAAAACTATTTATATTTAAATAACATATAAGAACTTAAAAAACATTTAAAAACGGTTGCCGAAATTATAACTTAGTTTTATTAATAACATTTTAATTAATTAAAATTAAAAACGCGGGATCGGCTAAAAAAACGTTAAAAATAACTTAATTAAAATTAAATATAATAGTAAAAAACGGTTCGGCCGAGGTAGAAATTTTTATTATACTATGTTCTTTTATTACACGTTCTTTTCTTTAAATATGTTCCGTTTCGTTTATTTTATTTAACGATTAAAAACTACGGTTAATAAACGTTATAATACGGGAGCGAAAAAATTCTTTTTAACAACGGAAACGGGATAAAAAAGCTAAAATTTTACTAGATTTTTAATAAACTCGAAAAAGTTTAAACTCGGTTATTTTTTTTTTAAAACGTAACTAACGAAATTTTTTTTATAAAATATTAATAAAAACTAAAAAAACTTTAAAACTATTATAAAAACGGCCGGTACGAATATATTTTTTATAACGCGATATATTTTTTATTATTTTATAAAATAAAAAACGATCGAAATAATAAAAACAAAATATAACTTTAAAACTTACGTTTTTAAAAAAAACAACGAAAATAACACGTTATAATATTTTAAAAAAAAAACTTAATTTTTAAATACGGTTAAATATCGTAAAAACGATTAAAAAAAATATAACTTATAAAAAGAAAATATTATTAAAACAATAATTTTAAAAAAAGAAAAATAATATTACGATCTAACAAAAAAAAAATAACCCGTTAGTAAGTTTAACGTAAGGAATAGAAAAGTATATTTCGAAAGATGCAATATTAAAGTATGTATCGGTCGGGGTATATAATTACGTAATAGTTTATTAGTTCATAGTAATCCAAGTTTATTAGTTTACGGTAATCTAGGTTTACTAGCTTACGGTAATCCAGGTTTACTAGTTTACAATAATCCAAACTTATTAACTTACGGTAATCTAAAAGGAAATCAGTACGGAAAAAGGTAGTTAAAGTCTTTTTATATAAATATTTATTTATTCTTATATTTAGTTATTTATTTTTGTTTTTTAATTTTTAACTTAAAACTACAGTTTAGACCTAGATACGAATATAATTATTAAATTACTTTTAAGTGCACTTTATTAAATAAATAGTAAGAGTATTATTAGACTTTTTTTACGAATACTGCTAACAACTTTATTATTACTTACAAATTAAAACCCCGATACTGTTTTTTATATCCGATATACTAAGATATAGGAGGTCCGTAACATTTTTATATCTGTATTTTTTTTAAAATAATAGTAAATTTTAAAAAATCAACTTTTTATTTATAAAATTTATTTTTTTTTAAATATATTAATAAATCTATTTTTTATAATACTATTAAAACTTATTTAATATGTTTTTTATATTTTTTTAATGTTTTTAAATAAATTAAAATATTATTAAAATATATTATAACGAATTTATCGATAAATTTTTATAATATTATAATAATTATTTTTTAAAAAGTTATTAATATATTAGTTAATTTAAATAATATAATTAAACATTTATATAATCCGTATAATATATTAAATATTATTTTTTATTTATATTTTTATATTATATATATTTAATTATAAACGTTTAATAAGTTAAATATTATATACTATTTTGTTTTATATAACTTATCGCGTAATTCGTCGATTCGTAAAATCGGTCCTTGATCTTTTTTTATAATTCGATTTAAATATTTATAATTTATATATAACTTTTATTTAAATTTACCGTTTTTTTTTAGTTTTTTTAATATTTATAAAATAAAATATCGTATTAATAATATAAAAAATGTAATAGTTTTTTTTTAAGTTCTTTTTTAACTATTTATTTAATAGTTTTAATTATTTTAAATTTTATTAATAAAATAAAAAAAATCCTAATTGTTTTTTTAATAATAATTTAATTTTATAATTATAAACCGTATGTTTTAATAATTTTATTATTATTTTATACTTTTTTACGAATAAATCGTTAAATTTTTTATATTTTTCCGGTATAAAATTAAAATTAAATATACGTTTAAATTTTTAAATAATTAAATAAAACTTAAATTTTGTTAATTTTATTTTTTTAATTTTTTTAATATCGTTGTTTTTTTTAACATATATATAAACTTACTTGTTTCGTTTTTTAAACGATTAATAAAAATATTATTTTTTTTTAATAAAACTTATTAAAGTTAACTTGTATTTTAATTTATTAATAAGTTATTTTTTTATAACTAAAGTATTTTTAAAATTATATTATATTATATAATATTAACAATATCGAACGTAAGTTTTTTTATACGTTTTTAAATATTAATCGGAAGTTTTATAGTTTTTTTTTAATTATTCCGTTATTATATTTTATTAAACTACTATCGAAACTTTTTAATATATATAAAACGTTTTTTATATAAAATAATATATTTATTTAATTAATAATTCGTAAAAAAATATAACTTCGTATTATATTAATATTAATTATTACGCGTATTTTATATTTTTTATATTATAAATCGATAAATAATTATTTTTTAATTATTAATTTTAATAATTTTATTTTATTTAATTATATTTTAATAAATTAAATAAGTTGTTAATATTTTATAACTATTTTTTTTCGTTTTTTAATTTTTAGTTTTCGTATTATTTATTTTTACTGTATTAATATAACGTTTTTTTAAAAAATAACTCGTTTAATATTTTTTTAAACATTTTTAAATTTAGTTTATTTAAATTTGTTAACTTTTTAATTAGTTTTATTTATATTAAAATATATTTAATCGATTTTTTTTTTTTTTAATAATCGTGTTTTTATTATACGTGTTATTTATAATATATTAATTTATAATTTTTAATATTTCCGTTTAAATAAATATATTTAAAAAATCGTTTTAAATTTTCGGTAAATATAACGTATTTTTATTTATAATCCCGTTTTATAACTATTAAATATCCGATTTAATTTTATAAATATAGTTTAATTATTATATTTCGATTAATTCGTTGTAAAAATTATTCGTTTTAAAATTTTTTTTTAAAATATAATTTATATCGATATATTAAATAATTAATTTATAAAATTTTATTATATTTTAAATGTTTTAATTTTATAAATTTTTTTTTTATTATAATATTATCGTACGCGTAATTATATATTATAAATTCGATTATTTTCGTATAATTTTAAATAAAAGTATTAGTTTTAATAATTATAATATTATTTAATTATTAAATTTTAATTAAAATATATTCGATCTTTTTATTGTTAATATTATATAGTTTTTTTTATATTATATTTTTAAATTTTTATTTTTTAAATTCGTTTTTTTTTCGTATTATATCGAATATATTTTTATTAAATATTTTTAATTACCACGTTTTCGAGTTATTTTACGTAATTTTAATATAAACATCGTTCGTATTTATAATCTTTATATTCCGGGCATTTTTCGCCCTCGGGCTAGTTTTTTAACTTGTTAATATTAATACTTTTTATATTTTTGTTATTATTTTCGTTTATTATAACTTTTTAATCCCCGGTTAATAAAATATCCGATTATTATAAATTAATAATTTTAAAATATTTACCGTATTCCCCGTTTTAATTATAAATATAATTTATTTTTTTTATTTTTTAAAATTTAATCGTATATAAATATAAATAATAAAATCGTATAACATTTTTATATATTTCGTATTTTTATTCCGGGTATATTTTATAATTATCCGTTTACCCGCGGATATATCCGTATTAAATCGTTTTTTAAAAATATATTATAATTAAATGTTCGATATAAAACTATTTTAATTTATAAGTTTCGTAATTCCTATATACGTTTAAATTTTTAAATATTTTTAATATTATTATATTTAAATATATAATATTAATTTAATATTTATTTTAATTTATTTTAATTATTTGTTTTTTTTTAAATATTTTTTTTTAATACGTTTAAATTTAAAATAATAATTCGCGTAATATTTTTTCTTTTCGTAATTATAATATTTAACGTTTTTTAAATTTTTAAATTTATTATTTTAATAATAATTTCGTATGTTTTTTTATTTATTTATTATATTAAGTTTTATAAGTTTTAATTTAATTCCGTATAAAATATTAATTGTTTTTTTTTTTTAAAATTTAACTTGTTTTTTATTATATAATTATTTCGATTTTTTTTTTATATTTTACGTTTATAAAATCGATTATCGATTTTAATTATTTTAACAACGTATTTTATAAAATTATTAAATTTTTTATTTCGTATTAATTCGTTTTAAACTTTTTTTTTAAATCCGTTATAAAATAACGTTATAAAAATATTATTATTATTTTATTTTATTTTTATTATTATTTATCGGAACTCGATAACGTATTTAAATATTAATTTTTTTTATTTTATAAATAAAAGTTTACGTTCGGTTTATTGTTTTTTTTTTAAATTTCCGAACATTTTTTTAAATTTAGTTTTAAAAACTTCGTAATTTTTAAAAATCTTTTTAATCTCGTTTTTTTAATTTTCCTTATTAACATTATTAAAATAATTTTTAAAAATTAACTCGAATTATATAAATATTAGTCCGTTTAAATATTCTACCGCGTAAAAAACTTTTTTTATTTAATCGGTTATTTTTTCGACCTTGTTTTTATTATTAATTTAATTAATTTTAAAGTTTTTTTTATAATATTTAAAATATATTTTTATTTTCGTTAAAAATTTTCGAATTTTTTTATTATTATTATTAAATTTTTCAAGTTTAATTAATTTATATATTAAACTTATTAATTTATTAATAATTATTATTATAATTTATTATATAACTTTTATAACTTATTTTATTTATTTATAATTAATAATATAAATAATAATATATATATATATTTTTTTTTTAAACGCCGATATGTTTTTAAAATTAATTAATTAATTATGTTATATTTTATTATATTATTATATTAATTCGGATATTTTTATTATTATTTAATATTTAATATTTAAATAAAATTATTTAAAATATAATAATCGTTATAAAAAAGTATTTATAAAATATAAATAAGTTTTAATAAAAGTTAAAATTAATTTATATTTAAAATAAAATATTAAATAAATTAAAATAATATATTAATAAAAAATTTAATTATTAAAAGGTTTTTTTCGATAATTAGATTTTAAAAACTAATTAAAGTTTAAATTAAATAATAACGAAAAAATAAATAATTATTTAAAAAATACTTTTAATATATAAACTATTTTTTTTATTTAAATAATCGTTATTACTTATTTTTAATTATTAATTAATATAATTATTTATTAATTTTATTAATTATTATTAATTAGTTTAATTAGTTATTAATTTTAATAATTACGTTATATAATTATACGCCCCTTTAATTATATATTTATTTAATTATAATTACTTTTTAACAATTTTATTACTGCGCCCCACGTTAAGCTTATTTAATAAGTCTTTCTTTTATTAATTCGTAATAATAATTTTTATTAATTATAATAAAATTTTTAAATTAAAAAATAAAGTTTTTAAATATTATATAAATAATTAATATAATATATTATTAATTAAATTTAATTATTATATAATAAAAATTTATAATTTTTTAAATTATTAAAAATTTAAATTAAAAATTTTAATTAAAAAGTTTAATTATAAAATTTATATAATTAAAATA
>MU390506.1:0-10341 GCA_022578715.1 Nemania sp. FL0916
CGTTTTTTATATATTTATTAAACGTTATTAGTTTATTATTTTAATATATCTCGTTTTATATTTAAATTTTTAATTTATTAAAAAATAAAATAAATAATACTGTTTTAAATAGTTTTAAAATAATTATTAGTTTTTTAAATTTTATCGTATAAATTACGGCGTTTTTAGTTTATTTTAATCGATATAATAATTTTTTAACATGTTTTGTTTTTTTTTTATTACCGAACAGGTTTTTTATATAATTTTCGAATCCGGAATATATTATAAAGATTTTTTTAGTTTTTTATTTTCGTTCGTTTTTTATATTTTTTAAATAGTTTTTTAAAATTAGTTTAAACTATTCTAGTATTATTCTTATTAAAAATTACGTTATTATTATAATTTTTTTATTATCCGTATTAATAATACTAATATATTAGCTTATATATAAACATGTTTAAGTAAAAAACGATTCGATATTTATAATTTTGTTATAAACTTTAGGAAATATAAGTTTAAATTTTTTAATATTTATTATATTTATATTAAACGCTTGTATTATTAATAATATTTATTTTAATTGTTTACTTGTTAATTTAAATAAAATTATTATATTTTATTATAATAATACTAGTTTTTTAATTGTTTAAATGTTATAGTTTTAAGTCGATTTTTTATAAATTTATATATTAGAATCGATAAAAAGTTCTTTTTTTTTTAAATTTTTTTTCGTTTAAGTTTTTGTTATTAAAATCGTTGTTAAAATCGTTGTTATTTAAATTTTTTAAAGCTTTTTTTATAAACTCGTTATTTAAAAGTAATTATTATTTTATTTAAAGTTTAAAAATTAAAAATATAATATTTAGATTTGTTATTATAATTGTATTTTTAATTTATTTTTATAATTGTTTTATAATAAAAACATTTATTATTATTTGTTTTTTTATTTTTTATTTTTTAATTTTAAGTTTTATAACTTGTAAGTAAGTTTTTTAAAACATCCGTTTATTAATTTTTCGTAACTAGGGTATCTTTTAAATATATTTTTTAAAATCTTTTTTTTTATAATTTTCTATTATTAAAACTTTTTTATACCGATATCCGTTTACTCGTATTAAGTTTTATTAATTAAAAAACTATTAAAATATAACAAACTTTTTATATAATAATATAAAAAAACGTACGGAGTTTTAATTTATAAATAATAATAAAATTTTTAATAAATATCCGTTAAAAAGTTTTTAAAATATTTCCCGTTATTATATAATAAAAATAATTAATTTTAAATAAAAAATATATTATTTAATAAAAAAATAAATTAAATTAATAATTAAAAAATAAAAACGAGTAACTAGTTAAAAAGAAATCGTAATATTATATAAAAATAAAAAACGCTTTTTTTTATCTATTATACTTCTAACAATTTTCTAACAATTCTACGGTTTTTAATAATTCTATAAATTCTAAAGATCCAAAAGATTTAAAAAATCCCGGGGATCTATATTACGTGATCTTTCGGCCCGAGTAAGGACCTAGGTAAATAATAATTAAAATACGGGCGCCTGTCCTAGTAAAGCAGGCCTAGAACAGACCCTAGATCGTAACAATATTAATTTAAAAATAATTATAACAAATCGTAAATTTAATTATTAATATAATTATAATTATAATCAATATATAAATTTAATTATTAAAATTAATTATATTTATAAATTAAACCGGATTAAAATTAATAATTAAAAATAAAATAAATAAAAAAATAATAAATTATTAATAAATAAAAAACATTTTATAAATTTATAAATATTTTATACGTTTAAATTATATAAAAATTTTTTTTAAATTATTATTTCTATATAAAAATAAATATTTTTTAAATAAAAATAATATATTTATACGAAAAAAAAAATATTTTAAAAAAAATAACATGTAAAAAAATTTATTTTTTATTATTAAATTTTTATAAATTATTATTTTAAAAAAATAAAAACTCGTAATTATATTTTTAAAAAAAAATTTTATTATTAATATATATTAAAAAACTAAATAAATTTAATATTTTAAATATTTAAAATAATAATAATAAATAAAATAACGAATTAATAAATTTAATTAATATTTATAGTATTTTTTTAATAAATTTTAAATTTTAAATTTATAAATAAATAATATAATATTATTAAAAAAACTTTTAATAAAAATTTAAAAATATTATTAAATAATTTTATTAATTTATATATTAAAAATATATAATTTATTTTTAATTTTTTTTTATTTATTAATAAAATAATTTAAATATTTTTTAAATTAAAAAATATAATAAATTAAAAAAATTTCGAACTTTTATTATAATATTTTAATATTTTATTTTAAAAATTTAAATTTCGTTTTTTTTATATATATATTATTTATTAATATATTATTAATTTATATAAACTTTTTAATAAAATTGTTACGAACTAATAAGGAAGAGACTTATTAGGCAGGCCTAACGCGGGGTACAATAGTTAGAAAAATCGAATAAATAACAGAATAAACGAATATATATATAAAAAGGTGTATAAGTACGTGATTTAGGATCACGATATTAAAAATAATCCGGAGCTAAGATTATTTATAAGAAATAATCTTTAGTTAAGATTACTTAATCATTAGTAAACTAGTAATCTAAAGTTTACGTTTTAAAAAATAATCGGAACTTTATTTATTTAAAAAAACGAAAAAAATATTTATATAATTTATAATATTTTTTTTATAATTAGTTATTTTTTCCTTATTATTTAATTTAAATTTTAATTAGTTTTTAAAATTTAATTATTTGGAAAAACTTTTTAACAATTAAATCTTTTTTTATTAATATATTGTTTTAATTTATTTAATATTTTATTTTAAATATAAACTAACTTAACCCTTATTAAAGCTTATTTATATTTTATAAATATTTTTTTATAACGATTGTTATATTTTAAATAGCTTTATTTAAATATTAAATATTAAATAATAGCGGAAATACTCGAGTCGATATAATAGCTTAATAAAATACGGCGTAACTAATTAACTAATTTTAAAAACGTATCGGTATTTTTTTAAAAAAAAAAGATATATATATTACTGTTTATATTATTAACTATAAATAAATAAAACAGGTTATAAAAGTTATATAATAAATTATAATAGTAGTTATTAATAGATTAACGGGTTTAATATATTGATTAGTTAGATTAAAAAAGTTTAATAATAATAATAGAAAAATTCGAAGATTTCTAACGAAAATAAAGGTATATTTTAAATATTATAAAAGAAGTTTTAAAACTAATTAGACTAATAATAAAAACGAGGTCGAAAAAGTAACCGATTAAGTAAAAAAAGTCTTTTATACGGCAAAATATTTAAACGGACTAGTATTTATATAATTCGAGCTAATTTTTAAAAATTATTTTAATAATACCGATAAAGAAGATTAAAAAAACGAGATTAAAAAGATTTTTAAAAATTACGAGGTTTTCGAGACCAAATTTAAAAAAATGTTCGGAAATTTAGAAAAAAAACGACAAATTAAACGTAAACTTTTATCTATTAAATAAAAAAAATCAATATCTAAATATATTATTAAGTTTTAATAAATAATAATAAAAGTAAAATAAAATAACGATAATATTTTTATAACGTTATTTTACAACGGATTTAAAAAGGAGGTTTAAAACGAACTAATACGAAATAAAAAACCTGATAATTTTATAAAGTATATTATTAAAGTAATTAAGATCGATAATCGATTTTATAAACGTAAAATATAGAAAAAAAATCGAAACAACTATATAGTAAAGATTAAATTAAATATAAAAAAAAAAAGAATAATTAACATTTTATATAAAATTAAACTAGGATTTATAAAACTTAATATAATAAATAAATAAAAAAATATACGGAATAATTGTTAGAATAATAAACCTAAGGATTTAAAAAACGTTAAATATTATAATTGCGAAAAAAAAAAACACTATATAAACTAATATCCCGAACCTAAGCGTATTAAAAAAAAGGTACTTAAAAAGAAACAAGTAGTTAAAATAAACCAAAACGAACATTAAGTTAACATTATATATTTAAACATAATAATACTAAAAGTATTTGAAATTCTAAACATATACGAGAATTACGAAACTTATAAATTAAAATAGTTTTATATCGAACATTTAATTATAATATATTTTTAAAAAACGATTTAATACGGATATATTTATAAACAGGCGGATAATTATAAAGTATATTTAAAACAAAAGTACGAGATATATAAAAACGTTATACGATTTTATTACCTATATTTATATATAATTAGATTTTAAAAAATAAAAAAAATAAATTATACTTATAATTAAAACGGGGAATACGGTAAACATTTTAAAATTACTAGTTTATAATAATCGGATATTTTATTAACCGGGGATTAAAAAACTATAACGGACGAAAATAATAACGAAAATATAAAAAATATTAATACCGATAGGCCAAAGGATTAGCCCGAGGGCGAAATATACCTGGAATATAAAAACTACAAATACGAACGATATTTATATTAAAATTACGCGGAATAGCTCGAGAACATAATAGTTAAAAACGTTTAATAAAAATATATTTGATATAATACGAAAAAAAAAACGAATTTAAAAAATAAAAACTTAAAAATATAATATAAGAAAAATTATATAATATTAATAATAAAATAATTAAAAATACTTTAGCTAAAATCTAACAATTAGATAATATTATAATTATTAAAGCCGGTATTTCTATTTAAAATTATATAAAAGTAATCGAACTTATAATATATAGTTATACGTATAACAATATTATAATAAAAGAAAAAGAATTTATAAAACTAGAATACCTAGAATATAACAAAGTTTTATAAATTAGTTATTTAGTATATCGATATAGATTATATTTTAAAAAAAAACTTTAAAACGAATAATTTTTATAACGAATTAATCGAAATACGATAATTAAACTATATTTATAAAACTAAGTCGGATATTTAATAATTATAAAACGGGATTACGAACAAAAATACGCTATATTTACCGAAGATTTAAAGCGACTTTTCGAATATACTTACCTAAACGGAAGTATTAAAAGTTATAAATTAATATATTACAAATAATACATATAACAAAAACACGATTATTAAAAAATAAAAAAATCGATTAAATATATTTTAGTATAAATAAAACTAATTAAAAGGTTAACGAATTTAAATAAACTAAATTTAAAAACGTTTAAAAAAATGTTAAACGAGTTATTTTTTAAAAAAACGCTATATTAATACAGCAAGAATAAATAATACGAAAACTAAGAATTAAAAAACTAAAAAAAGCGGTTGTAAAATACTAACGACTTATTTAATCTATTAAAATATAGTTAAATAAAATAAAATTATTAAAATTAATAATTAAAAAATAACTATTTATTAACTTACGGTACAAAAAACACAAGATACGCGTAATAATTAATATTAACGCGGTACGAAGTTATATTTTTCTACGAATCGTTAATTAGATAGATATACTGTTTTATATAAAAAACGTTTTATATATACTAAAAAGCTTCGATAGTAGTCCGATAAAATACAACAACGGAATAATTAAAAAAAAAACTACAAAACTTTTAATTAATATTTAAAAACGTATAGAAAAATTTACGTTTAATATTGTTAATATTGTATAATATAATATAATTTTAAAAATACCTTGGTTATAAAAAAGTAACCTATTAATAAACTAAAGTATAAGCCAACTTTAGTAAGTTTTATTAAAAAAAAATAATATTTTTATTAATTATCCGAAAAATAAAACAAATAAATCTATATATACGTTAAAAAAAACAACGATACTAAAAAGACTAGAAGAACAGAATTAGCAGGATTTAAATTCTGTTTAATTATTTAAAAATTTAAACGTATATTTAATTCTGATTTAATACCGGAGGAATATAAAAAATTTAACAACTTGTTCGTAAAAAAGTATAAAATAATAACAAGATTATTAGAACATACGGTTTACGATTACAAAATTAAATTGTTACTAGAAGAACAACCGGGATTTTTTTTATTTTACTAATAAAACTTAGAATAATTAAAACTACTAGATAAATAGTTAAAAAAGAATTTAAAAAAAAGAACTATTACATTTTCGATATTATTAATACGATATTTTATTTTATAAGTATTAAAAAAACTAAAAAAGGACGGTAAACTTAAATAGAAATTATATATAGATTACAGATATTTAAATCGAATTATAAAAAAAGATCAAGGACCGATTTTATAAATCGACGAATTACGCGACAGGTTATACAAAGTAAAGTAGTACACAGTATTTAATCTATTAAACGTTTATAATTAAATACGTATAATATAAAGATATAAATAGAAAATAATATTTAATATATTGTACGGATTATATAAATATTTAATTATGTTATTTAAATTAATTAATATATTAATAACTTTTTAAAAAATAATTATTATAATATTACGAAAATTTATTAATAAATTCGTTATAATATACTTCGATAATATTTTGATTTATTTAGAAATATTGGAAAAATATAAAGAATATATTAAACAAGTTTTAATAGTACTATAAAAAGTAGATTTATTAATATATTTAAAAAAGAGTAAATTTTACAAACAAAAGGTTGATTTTTTAAAATTTACTATTATTTTAAAAAAAATATAGATATAAAAATCCCGAATTAAAACAATAAAAAATTAACTAATACTTTAAAATGTTAAAAATGTTAGATCGTTTATAGGTTATATAAACTATATACGACTATTTATTAAAAAGTTTAGCGGAATCGCGGTACTTTTTACGGACTTTATAAAAAAAGATCGAAAGTTTCGATAGACCGAAACTAAGTAAAAAGTATTTAACGAAATTAAATAAAAAATATTCGACGAACCGATACTATAGTTATTAAACTTAGATCGGGAATATAAAATTAAAACTAACGTATGCGACGAATTAATAAGCGGATAATTTAATTAACGAAATAATAAAAAACGTTTACACTTTATTATATTTTTTTCGAAAAAGTTCAATAGATTTGAATTAAATTATTAAATATACGATAAAGAATTAATAATAGTTATTTACGTATTTAAAAAATAGAAGTTATACTTTAATAGAACAAATTATTTAATTAAAGTTTATTTAGATTATAAAAACTTTATAACGTTTATAATTATAAAAGAACTAAATAAATAACAAGTACGATAAGCGGAATTTTTATTAGAATTTAATTTCGAAATTATATACGTTAAAAAAAAAGAAAATATTAAAACCGATATTTTTAATCGAAAATACGAACTAAAAAGACACGAAAAACAGAAATATATTAAATTATTATTATAAGAAAACATAAACGGCAATCTTATATTAACAACAGTATAAGTAAAATTATTCTTTATTAAAAGATGGAAAGAATAATTATAATAATAAAATAATAATAACAAAGTTATTATTTTAACTATAATTAGAAAAAAATTCGTAAAAGAATTTTACGAATATTTATTTTATAAATACTAAAGGTTGTTTAAAACTTATAAACGATTTAAACAATAATTTATAAGACCCGGAATAAAAGAAGTTTTTTAGAAAATAATTTACGAGTATAATGTTTGTAACAAATCTAAAGTAATAAAATATAAACTATATAAACTTATAAAACTTATCGAAATACCGGATAAAGTTTAAAAAATTATCGCTTTTAATTTTATTGTTAAATTATTAAAATTATAAGAACTAATAATAAAAGTAGAATACGACTTTATTTTAGTTATTATAAAAAGACTTATAAAGTACGGGAGGTTCGTTTTTTATTTAGAAACTAGTTTAATAAAGGAACTCGTTTACGTAGTTATACGAAATATAACTAATTAATATAGTTAATTAGAAAAAATTATTACTAATAAAAAATAAACAATAGTATTAAAATACTTTTAATCATTTATAAAAGTATTAAAAATTAAATATGTTATATTAATAATATACCACTTTTAAACAAACGGTTAAACGAAAAAATTTAATTAAATATTAAAACAATACTTACGAAATTATATAAATTTTAATTAAAACAATTAAATCGAGTTATTATTTATAGTAAAATACGTATATAATACGTTAATTAATTAAAATATAAAAATGTTATTATTTAAAACGAATTACGGATACGATTTAAAAAAAATTATAATTAACGTAGATAAAATTACCGTATTATAAGGATTTATTAATATAAAAAAAATTATAAATATATAAAAAAAACTATAAAAAAAGCTTATTATTATTTAATAACGCACGAAAGTATATTATAACAATAAAAAGTTGTTAAAACTTTTTTTAAAAAAGGGGCAAAAAGTATACTTGTTACGTAGAAAAATTAAAACAAAACAGTTAAACAAAAAACTCGATTTTAAAAAATTAAAACTATTTAAAATCGCGGAAGTTTTATTAAATCTAAATTATTAACTTTTATTATTAAAAAATAATACGAATATTTAGAATTATTTATATTTTATCGTTAGAACTAGTATTAAATAATACTAAACTCGAAACTAGAATTTAAACCGAACTAAAAAAAAAATACGAAATTAAAAAAATACTAGATTTACGTTAAACGGATAAAAGTACCGAATATTTAATCAAATAAAAAAAATACTTATATATATATAACATTTAAAAGCTTATAAAATATTTAAAAAACGTAACTCAGGTTGTTACGAGTTTTTATTATTAATACCTTAATTAACCCGGCCGAAATTAAAACTTAGGCCGAAAACCGACTAATCGACGTTATTAAGAACGCCGAATTATAATAGGTTACTAATAAAACGCTGCTTTTAATCGTTTAAAACAAAAAGAACACCGTTTTTTTGTTTAATTTAAACATACTACGTTCGAAAAGCTCGTTATTATAACGTTTCGTTAAAACGCGAGTTTTTTAAATACGTATAAAACAACTAACGGTTTCCGCTAATTTAAACTAAAACGCGGTTAAACGTTTATAAAAAAATAACAAATTATTACTCGTTTTTTTTTTTACGATTTAATTTTTTTTATTAATTTAAAACTTAAAATAATAAAAACGTTATTAATATATTATTATAAAACCGATTATAACGAATATATGTTTAATAACGAAAAAATTTATCGGATATTCGATAAAATTTTAATAAATTATGTTTAAAATAATAAATATACGGTATATTTATTTTACGACCGTTTTTATTAGTATACCGGTATAAAAAAAAACGTTCAATAGTAATATTACGCGATTTTATAATACGATCCGGTATAATTAAAAAAAAACATAAAAAGAAAACTTACCGGAAAAGAAATTGTTATAAGTAATAATTTTAAAAAAAAAAGGTATAATATTACGAACTAATAAGGAAGAGATTTATTAAACAAGTTTAACGCGGGGTACAATAGTTAGAAGAATCGAATAAATAATAAAATAAACGAATATATATATAAAAAGGTGTATAAGTATATAATTTAAAATTATAATACTAAAAGTAATCCGGAGTTAAGATTATTTATAAAAAGTAATTTTTAATCAGGATTATTTAATTATTAATAAGTTAGTAATCTAAGGTTTACGTTTTAAAAAATAATCGGAACTTTATTTATTTAAAAAAACGAAAAAGATGTTTATATAATTTATAATGTTTCCTTTATAATTAGTTATTCTTTCCTTGTTATTTAATTTAAATTTTAATTAGTTTTTAAAATCTAATTATCGGGAGAAACTTTTTAACGATTAAATCCTTTTTTATTAATATATTGTTTTAATTTATTTAATATCTTACTCTAAATATAAACCAACTTGACCCTTATCGGAGCTTATTTATATCCTATAAGTACCCTCTTATAACGATCGTTATAAAAATAAATATTTAAATTAAATAATTAATTAAATAAACTTTTTATTTAAAAAAATTAAATATTTAAAAAAAAATTATAAAAATTATTAAAATTAAAAAATTAAAAAACGAAATTTATAAAATATAAAAAATATAATTAAAATTATATTAATAAATAAAATTATTAAAAAAAAATATTTTAATTTTAAAAAAATATATATTAATTTTAAATTTAATTATTATTTTAAATTAATATAATTATTATTAAAAATAATTTAATAAATTATTAATTTATTTTTTTATTATAATATTACGTTTTTTAATTATAATAAAAAAAACTTATAAATTAATAAAAATTATTATTTTTATTTTTTATAATAATTTAAATAAAAATAAAATCGAATTTAAAATTTAATATTATAAAATAAAAAATTATT
>MU390507.1:0-10271 GCA_022578715.1 Nemania sp. FL0916
AATAATATTTTAATTTATTTAAATATTTTCGAAAAATATAAACAATATATAAACGTAATATTAAAAACATTATAAAAAAACAAATTACGATTAAATTTAAAAAAGTGTACTTAGTATTAATAAAAAGTTAACTTTTTAAAATTTACAATTATTCTAGGAAAAATACGAATTTAACAAACAAAACTAAAAACTATACGAAATTAAAAAATTTTAAATCTAACGATTATTAAAAATATTAAAAAAATTTTTAAATTTATAAATTACGTCCGAACTTTAATTAAAAATTATAATAAATATTCCCGACATTTATTAAAATATATAATAAAAAAATATAAAAAAAAAAAATTTTTAATAAATAAAAAAATTAAAAAAGTATTTAAAAAATTAAAAAAAAAAATTATATCCGACCCGATATATAAACTTCCGAACTTTTTAAAAAAAAAAAAACTTAAAATAGATATTTTAAACGGAATTATTATAAATATATTCGAACAATTAAAAAATAATAAAAAATAACACTTTATAATATATTATTTTAAAACGTTATAAAACGTTATATTTTATTATTTAATATTAAATAAAAAATTTTTTATAATTATTATAAAATTTAAAAAATAAAAACTATTTTTAAAAAAAACTATAGAACTTTTTAAAATTTATTTAAACTATAAAAACTTAATATTTTTTATAATTTTATAAAAAATTAACAAACGATATAAAAATTAAATAAATTATTTTTTTAAATTTAATTTTAAAATACTTTATATTAAAAAAAAAAGAACGTATAAATAAACATTTTTAGCCGATAAAAATAAAAAAAATTTAAAATTTTAAAACAAAATATACAAATATTATATTTATAAAAAAATAAAACATTTCGATTATAAGTTATTTTTAAAAATATTAATAACTATTTATAATAAAAAATTTAAAATATATATAATAACCGAAAGTTCGAAAAATTATATAAATATAATAAAATTAAATCAAATAAGTTAAAATATAAAAAAAAAATATACTTATTAAAATCGATATAAAACAAATTTATTAAAGAATTTTACGAACATTTATTATACGGATATTAAAAAATAATTAAAACAGTAAAACGGTTATAAAAAAAATACGATTTTTTAAAACTTTAAAAAACCGTTAAAACTATTATTAAAAACTATAACGTATATAATAAATTTAAAATAATACGATATAAACTTTATAAACTTTTATAATTAATATAAATACCCGATTAAATATAATATATTATTATATAAAACTTTATTATTAAACTATTATAATTAATCGATTTAATTACGGAAATTAAATATAATATTATATAAATAATTATAAAACGATTTACAAAATATAAATATTTTTTACTTTTTAAAACAAACGCGATTATTAAATAATTAACGTATATATTCGTTAAATATTATTTTAATAAATATAAAATATTAAAACGAATTATATTTAATCGAAATAAACTATTTATTTTTAAATTCGGAAATAGTTTTTTTAAACAAATAAACATTAAGTTTAAATTTTTTACAACTTATTATTTTTAAACGGATAAATAAATTAAACAGTTAAATTAAACGTTAGAACAATATTTATAAAATTATATTAACTATTAATAAAACAACTAAATAAAACTACTTTTTATTGTTTAAATCGTATATAATATTTTAATAAATAAAAATATAAATATATCTTTTTACGAAATAATATACGGACGTTAAATTATTTTAAAAAACTAAAAAGAACGTTAATAAAAATACCTACTATTATAATAATTATACCTAAAGTTAAAATAATAATTATAAAAATTAAAACTTTTTAAACAAAACTATAAATATATTTATAATTTTTTTAATAAAAAATAATAAAATATTATAATAAAAAAAAAATTAAAAAACTAATTTTAATAAAAAAAAATAAAATTTATTTATTATAATAAAAATAAAATATTATTTTAAAAATTTTATAAATTAAAACTAAACAATTAAATAATAAATTAAATTTTAAAAAACTTAGTTTATTTAAAATTAAAAAAACTATTTTGTTAACTAATTATAAATTATTATTATTTAAAATAATATAAATATATTTTGTTTTTTATATTTTTTTATTAAAACTAACGTTAAATAATATTTTATTAAAAACTTAATTTAAAATAAAAACTAATTAAAATATATACGAAATAAAAAAAATATTAAACTTTTGTTAAAATAGTAACAAATTTAAATATTTAATTAAATAAAAAAACTACTTATATTTAAACAATATATAAAAATTTAAAAAACATTTAAAAACGGCCGCCGAAATTATAACTTAGTTTTATTAATAATATTTTAATCGACCGAAACTAAAAACGCGGGATCGGTTAAAAAAACGTCGAAAATAGTTTAATTAAAATTAAACATAATAATAAAAAACGGTTCGGCTAAAACGGAAACCTCTGCTATACTGTATTCTTCTACCACACGCTCCTCCTTTTAAATACGTTCCGTTTCGTCTATTTTATCTAACGATTAAAAACTACAATTAATAAACGTTATTATACAAAAACGAAAGAATTTTTTTTAACAACGGAAACGGGATAAAAAAGCTAAAGTTTTATTAAATTTTTAATAAACTCGAAAAAACTTAAATTCGGCTATTTTTTTTTCGGAACACAACCGACGAAATTCTTTTTACAAAATATCAACAGAAATTAAAAAAACCTTAGAACTATTAAAAAAACGGCTAATACGAATATATTTCTTATAACGCGACATACTTTTTATTATTTTATAAAATAAAAAACGATCGAAATATCAAAAGTAAAACATAATTTTAAAACCCACGTTTTTAAAAAAAACGGCAAAAATAACACGTTACAATGTTTTAAAAAAAAACCTGATTTTTAAATATAATTAAACATCGTAAAAACGATTAAAAAAAATATAACTTATAAAAAGAAAATATTATTAAAACAATAATCTTAAAAAAAAAAAAATAATATTACGACTTAATAAGAAAAAAATAACCCGTTAGTAAATTTAATACGAAAAATAAAAAAGTACACCTCGAAAAATACAATATTAAAATATATATCGGTCGAAATACGTGATTACGTAATAACTTATTAACTTATAATAATCCAAACTTATTAACTTATAATAATCCAAACTTACTAACTTACGGTAATCCAAACTTACTAACTTATAATAATTTAAAAAAAAATTAATACGGAAAAAAATAATCAAAGTTTTTTTATATAAACATTTATTTATTTTTATATTTAATTACTCGTTTTTATTCTTTAGTTTTTAATTTAAAACTACAGTTTAGACCCAAATACAAATACAATTATTAAACTACTTTTAAATACACTTTATTAAACAAATAATAAAAATACTATTAGACCTCTTTTACGGATACTATTAACAACCTTATTATTACTTATAAATTAAAACCCCGATACTGTTTCTTATATCCGATGTACTAAAATATAGGAGGTCCGTAACAGTTGTATTTATAACTAAGGCGGGGAATATAACAAATATTTTAAAACTATTAGTTTATAACAATCGGATATTTTATTAACCAAGAATTAATAAACCGTAATAAACGAAAATAATAACGAAAATATAAAAAATATTAATACTAATAAGTTAAAAAATTAACCCGAGGGTAAAGAATATTTAAAATATAAAAACTATAAATACGAACGATGTTTATATTAAAACTACGTAAAATAACTCGAGAACGTAATAATTAAAAACGTTTAATAAAGATATATTCGATATAATACGAAAAAAAAAAACGAATTTAAAAAATAAAAACT
Source organism: Nemania sp. FL0916 (assembly GCA_022578715.1). Lineage (NCBI taxonomy): Eukaryota > Fungi > Ascomycota > Sordariomycetes > Xylariales > Xylariaceae > Nemania > Nemania sp. FL0916. The sequence continues at coordinate 3,824 of MU390507.1, forward strand.
TAAAAATATAATATAAAAAAGTTATAAAATACCGATTACCGGATAATCGAAAATATATTAACCGAAATCTAATAATTAAACGACGTTATAATTATTAAAACTAATACTTTTATTTAAAATTATACAAAAATAATCAAATTTATAATATATAGTTATACGTATAACAGTATTATAATAAAAAAAGAGAATTTATAAAATTAGAACATTTAAAATATAATAAAGTTTTATAAGTTAGTTGTTTAATATATTAATATAAATTATATTTTAAAAAGAAATTTTAAAACGAATAGTTTTTATAATAAATTAATCGAAATATAATAATTAAACTATATTTATAAAGTTAAATTAAATATTTAATAATTATAAAACGGGATTATAAACGAAAATACGTTATATTTATCGAAGATTTAAAACAACTTTTCGAATATATTTATTTGAACGGAAATATTAAAAGTTATAAGTTAATATATTATAAATAATACGTATAATAAAAACACGATTATTAAAAAATAAAAAGATTAACTAAATATATTTTAATATAAATAAAATTAATTAAAAAGTTAACGGATTTAAATAAACCTAGTTTAAAAACGTTTAAAAAAATATTAAATAAATTATTTTTTAAAAAAACGTTATATTAACGCGGTAAAAACAAATAATACGAAAACTAAAAATTAAAAAACGAAAAAAGGTAGTTATAAAATATTAACAACTTGTTTAATTTATTAAAATATAATTAAATAAAATAAAATTACTAAAATTAATAATTAAAAAACAATTATTTATCGACCTACGGTATAAAAAACATAAAATACGCGTAATAATTAATATTAACGCGGTACGAAGTTATATTTCTTTACGAATTATTAATTAAATAAATATATTGTTTTATATAAAAGACGTTTTATATATATTAAAAAGCTTCGATAATAATCCGATAAAATATAACGACGGAATAATTAAAAAAAAAACTATAAAACTTCCGATTAATATTTAAAAACGTATAAAAAAACTTACGTTTAATATTGTTAATATTATATAATATAATATAATTTTAAAAATACTTTAGTTATAAAAAAATAACTTATTAATAAACTAAAATACCGGCTAACTTTAGTAAGTTTTATTAAAAAAAGATAATATTTTTATTAATCGTTTAAAAAACGAAATAAATAAATCTATATATACGTTAAAAGAAAATAATAATATTAAAAAAACTAAAAAAATAGAATTAGCAGGACTTAAATTCTACTTGATTATTTAAAAATTTAAACGTATATTTAATTCTGATCTAATATCGGAAAAATATAAAAAATTTAACGATTTGTTCGTAAAAAAGTACAAAATAATAATAAGATTATTAAAACATACAGTTTATAATTATAAAATTAAGTTATTATTAAGAAAACAACCGGGATTTTTCTTATTCTACCGATAAAACCTAGAATAATTAAAACTATTAAATAAATAGTTAAAAAAGAACTTAAAAAAAAGAACTATTATATTTTTTATATTATTAATACGATATTTTATTTTGTAAGTATTTAAAAAACTAAAAAAAAACAGTAAACTTAAATAAAGGTTATATATAAATTATAAATATTTAAATCGAATTATAAAAAAAGATCGAAAACCGATTTTATAAATCGATAAATTATATAACAAGTTATATAAAATAAAATAATATATAATATTTAATTTATTAAATATTTATAATTAAATACGTATAATATAAAAATATAAATAAAAAACAGTATTTAGTATATTGTATAAATTGTACAAATGTTTAGTTATATTATTTAAATTAACTAATATATTAGCAATTTTTTAAAAAATAATTACTACGATATTATGAAAATTTATCGATAAATTCGTTATAATATATCTCGACAATATTTTAATTTATTTAAAAATATTAAAAAAATATAAAAAACATATTAAATAAGTTTTAATAATATTATAAAAAGTAGATTTATTAATATATTTTAAAAAAAGTAAATTTTATAAATAAAAGGTTGATTTTTTAAAATTTATTATTATTTTAAAAAAAGTATAAATATAAGAATCCCGAATTAAAGTAGTAAAAAACTAACTAATATTTTAAAATATTAAAAATATTAAATTGTTTATAAGTTATATAAACTATGTACGACTACTTATTAAAAAGTTTAATAAAATCGCGGCATTTTTTATAGATTTTATAAAAAAAATCGAAAGTTTTAATAAACCGAAATTAAACAAAAAATATTTGATAAAATTAAATAAAAAATATTCGACGAACTGATATTATAATTACCGAACCTAGATCGAGAATATAAGATTAAAACAGACGTATACGACGAATTAATAAACGGACAATTTAATTAACGAAACGATAAAAGATGTTTATATTTTATTGTATTTTTTTCGAAAAAGTTCAGTAGATTTGAACTAAATTATTAAATATATAATAAAAAACTAATAATAGTTATTTACGTATTTAAAAAATAAAAGTTATATTTTAACGGAACAAATTATTTAATTAAAATTTATTTAGATTATAAAAACCTTACAACGTTTATAATTATAAAAAAACTAAATAAACGATAAATACAATAGGTAGAATTTTTATTAAAGTTTAATTTCGAGATTATATACGTTAAAAAAAAATATTAAAGCTGATATTTTTAATTAAAAATACGAATTAAAGAAACACGAAAAATAAAAATATATTAAATTATTATTACAAGAAAATATAAACGGTAATCTTATATTAGTAATAATATAAGTAAAATTATTCTTTACTGAAAAATAAAAAGAATAATTATAATAACAAAATAATAATAATAAAACTATTATTTTAGTTATAATTAAAAAAGAATTCGTAAAAGAATTTTACGAATATTTATTTTATAAATACTAAAGGTTATTTAAAACTTATAAACGATTTAAATAATAATTTATAAGATTTAGAATAAAAAGAGTTTTTTAAAGAATAATTCGAAAATATAACGTTTATAATAAATTTAAAACAGCAAAATATAAACTATATAGATTTATAAGATTTATTAAAATACTAGATAAAATTTAAAAAGTTATTATTTTTAATTTCGTTGTTAAATTATTAAAATTATAAAAACTAATAATAAAAATAGAATATAACTTTATTTTAATTATTATAAAAAAACTTACGAAATACGAAAAGTTCGTTTTTTATTTAAAAACTAGTTTAATAAAAGAACTCGTTTATATAGTTGTCCGAAACGTAACTAGTTAATATAGTTAATTAAAAAAAATTATTATTAATAAAAAACGAATAATAATATTAAAATATTTTTAATTATTTACGAAAACGTTAAAAATTAAACATGTTATATTAATAGTATATTATTTTTAAATAAACAATTAAATAAAAAAACTTAACTAAATATTAAAATAATATTTACGGAATTATATGAACTTTAATTAAAACAACTAAGTTGAACTATTATTTATAACAAAATACGTATATAATACGTTAGTTAATTAAAATATAAAAATGTTATTATTTAAAACAAATTATAACTACGATTTAAAAAAATTACAACTAGTATAAATAAAATTATTGTATTATAAGGATTTATTAATATAAAAAAGATTATAAATATATAAAAAAGATTATAAAAAAAGCTTATTATTATTTAATAACGTACGAAAGTATATTATAATAATAAAAAGTCGTTAAAACTTTTTTTAAAAAAAAGCAAAAAATATACTTGTTACGCGGAAAAATTAAAATAAAAAAACTAAACAAGAAATTCGATTTTAAAAAATTAAAACTATTTAAAATCGTAAAAGTTTTATTAAATTTAAATTATTAACTTTTGTTATTAAAAATAATACGAATATTTAAAGTTGTTTATATCTTATTGTTAGAATTAATATTAAAAAATATTAAATTTAAAACTAGAATTTAAACCGAATTAAAAAAAAAATACGAAATTAAAAAAGTACTAGATTTACGTTAAACGGACAAAGGTACCGAGTATTTAATTAAATAAAAAGAATATTTATATATATATAATATTTAAGAACTTATAAAGTATTTAAAAAATATAACTTAAATTGTTACGAGTTTTTACTGTTAATATTTTGATTAGTTAAAGTTAATAACGAGTTTATTAACTAGGACAAAAAATCGAAAGCGGATAAATTAAAAAGAGTAATTTAAAAAACGGAAAATAATTGAGCTTGTTTAGTAATAATACGTTTTTGTTTTTTCTCGAAATGTTCGAACTTTTTTATCGTTTCCGTACCTTTTATTTTATAACAAATTATTTTTAAATTATAACAACGTAATAATTTGTAAGTCTTTTATAACCGGTTTAATTTATTAAAAGCTTTATAAAAAACTTGTTAAATACGTTCTTTTTCTAACTTTAGTTTATCTTTTTTTTTATAAGTTTTTTATATTTATAAAATAACGGATTAAAAACGTTATAAATATTATTATAGTTTATCTAACTAGTATATTTCTACGTACTAGTAGTTATTATATATTTCCTTTTTTTTTTAATATAACGAAAGTAAAACATAAAAATATTAAAACTAGAACGTTTTAAACAACGGGAAAGATCGAGCGCGGATTAACGTTTTCGCGACTTTTGTTTAATTATATAATTAAATATTATAAAACTATATAAAGAGGTTAAATAAAACATTTATTAAAAAAGAAAAAAGATTATTACGGATAATAATCCTGGAAAAAAAAGTATAATATTACGAATTAACGGAGAAGTAATTTAATAAGCCGATTTAACGCGGGGTATAAAAAGATATTAAAATACGAGCGGTATATTTAAAAAAGTTATATATTAAAAAAAAACATAAATGTTACGTAAAGCGTATTTAAAAGTTTTAAACGTTAAAACGCGTTAAATATTTTAAATAAAATTATTTAAAATATTTAAAAACTTTAAAACTTTAAATAATTTAAACAGTTTAAAAATATAAATACGGTATAAAAAAAGGATGTTTATATAATTTATAACGATTTTTTATATAATTAATTTTTTTTTTTTATTATTTAATTTAAACTTTAATTAATTTTTAAAATCTAACTATCGGGAAAAACTTTTTAACGATTAAACTTTTTATTAATATATTGTTTTAATTTATTTAATATTTTATTTTAAATATAAACCAACTTTAACCTTTATCGGAACTTACTTGTATTTTATAAGTACTCTTTTATAACAATCGTTACATTATTAATTAATTATAATAAAAAAAAACGTTATTAACTTTATAATTCCGTTTTTTTTTATAATTAATTTACGTTTTTAAAATTTATTTTATAATTACGTTTAATTACTCGTTATAATAATTATAAAGTTTTTTTATTGATTATTAATAATTAATAACTATATAAAATATTTTTATTCGAATTACGTTGTTCGAAAGTTTTAAATAACGTTAAAAAGTTAATTTTTTATAAATCGTTAAATTTATTAATTTTATTTTTTTCCCGGTTTAATATTAACACGTAATAAATATATTATTATTATAATTAAATATAAAAATATTTTAATTTATTTTATTTATTATTATTTTATAATTAATTAATTTTATTTATTAAAAAATTTCGATTTTATATATTAATATTATTTTTTTTATTATTAATTTTAAATATTCGAAATTATTATTAGTTTATTATTTTTATATAAACGAGTTTAATAATATAAATTTTAAACGTATTACGGAATAATAAAAGTTTTTAATTATAATTTTATATATTTATTTAATAGATTTAATTCGGTTTATTAATAAATTAAAATTAAAAAACCGTTTTTTTTTATTTTAATAATTACGAAAATAAATAAAAACTTTTTATTTTTTATTTAATAATTATAATAATTTAATAAAACACGATCGTTTATTTATTTTTAAAAACTTATTCCGTTTTAAATTAATGTAACTTAAATCGCGCTATTAATAAATTAATTTTTTATCGTTTAAATCTATTTAAAACTTTCGTTTATTATAAAATAAAATAAAAAATAATTACGTTTTTATTTTAATAAATAATTATAAATTTAACTTAAAACATTCGAATTTAATTTATTATTACTTTATACGATTTTTTTTAAACCTGCGGTTTTTTAACTTATTAACTTTTTAATTTTTTTAATTCCGCAAACTTTACTTTTTTAAACTGCTTTTTATTTTTATTAGTTAATTTACGTTATAAACTTATTAATTTATCTTATTACGCAAATTACTTTATAACTTATACAACTTTTCGAATTTTTAATTTATTATTTAATTAATTAATTAATTTATAAATTTATTAATTTGTTAATTTTATTTATAAGTTCGAATTAATAAACTAACCGTTTTTAATTTATAATTACGTTTTTAATTATTATTAAATCCTTATATAAAACGTATTATTTTTTAACTTTTTAATAAAAAGCTTATTTATTAATTA
>MU390508.1:0-10122 GCA_022578715.1 Nemania sp. FL0916
GTTATAATTTTAAGAATAATAATAATAATACTAATATTTATAATTTAAATATTAATAATAATTATATTAATATTTATAACCCCGGTATTAATAATAATTATACCGGTATTTATAACTTTAATATTAATAATAATAATATTAATATTTATAGTTTTAATAATAATAATAATAATATTAATTATAATTATAATTTTAACATTGTTGTTTTTAATAATTTTAAAGCCGAAACTTTAAATTAAATAAATAATATTATTTTGAATTAAATAAATAATATAACTTTAAACTTCGAAAACGTAATAAATAAAAAAAATAATATATATAAAGTTTTATTTAATAAAAACGGTTTTTTTATTCGGAATAAAAAAAAAATATTTATATAAAAAAAAAGTTAATTTTTTATATTTATAATATATTATTTAAATACCCGAATTTTAATTAAAATACGTTTTAATAAAACGTTTTTTTATATTTAAATTAAATATAAAAAAAAAAAACAATAAATTTTATAATATTTTAAAATAATAAATTAATATTAAAAATTTTTTTTATTAAATATTATAATTATATTTTTTTTAAATAAAAAATTCGTAATATAATTACCGGAAATTTTTAAAAAAAATTTATTTTTATTTAAAAAAAAGCGTTATTTATTTAAATCGATAATTATTTAGTTTTATTATTTTTATTACCGTTTTTTAACTATAAATTAAAAGATTTTTTCGTTAAATTTTATAATTAAACAAGTTTTTTATTATAAATTAATTTAAATCTGTTACGATTTTTTTCCGATATAATTGTTAATGTTAACGTATTTATTATTAATAACGTTAATTAAAATATCGAATATTATATAAAAAATAATATATTTTTAATTATAACGTTTTTAAATTAAATAAAATCGAATTAATTTTTAATAATAATATTATTATTTAAATAATAATTTCGTATTTTTAATAATAAAAAAGATTTCGAAATTAAAATTTTTAAATTTAAATAATTATTTATTTATTTAATAAATAATAATATATTTTGTTTTTTATTTTTTTTAAACGCTTTTATAAAAAACGTTTTAAAAAATTTAATTAAATAATTAATAATAATATCGGTATTTTTTATTAATTAATTAAAATATTACGAATTAATACTTTTAACAAGTTTATAAATAAATAATTAAAAAAACGTATTTAAAAGTTCGAAATTAAACCGTAATTTATAATATTTTATTTTATAAATTATTATTATTATTATTAAATATAAATTAAACTTGTTAATTAAAAATAATATAATTAAATATTTTTTAATTTTTTTAAAATCGTTATTTATTATAAAAATAAATAATAAAAGTTTAAAAACTATTTAATAATTTTATTTATTAATAACGCATTTAAAAAACTTATAAAAATTTTTTATTTGTTTTATTATATAATAATCTTGTATATAAAACTTACGTTTTAAAACGAAATTAATATTTAAATATAAATTATAATTAAATATTAAATTATATCGTGTAAATATAATAAAAAAACAATCGAATAAAAAATAAATAAAAAATATTTAACCTTGGAAAAATTTTTATACGATTTTATATATAAATAATATTTTAAACTTTAATAATTAAAAAAAACGTATTTTAATAAATTAATTAAACGTATTTAATATAAATTAAAAATAAATCGTAATAATTTGTTTTTATTTTTATAAAAAAGTAATTTATTTTTAATAACGTTTACGAAATATTTTTTATATTATAATATTATAAAATCGGGTTATTAAAAAATATTTAACGATTAATTTAACGTTATTAATAATTAAAACAACGCGTATTTAATAATAAAGTTTGTTATTATTATAATTAATTAAATATAAAAAATTTATAATATCGATTTTTAAAAAAAATTTAATTTTATTTTATAATCGGTTTTATAAAACAAACCGTTTATTGTTTTTATTAATTTAATAAACGATATAATTTAAAAAGTTAATATATAATAAAAAATATACAAGTTTTTATATTAACGTTTTTTTACGACTTATTATTTTTAAACTTATTATAAATCGATAATAATAATTATATTATTACGTATTTTAAATTAAATAACCCGGCGTATAATAATTTTAAATATAAAAAACAGTTTTTTATAATAAAAGTTTTATTTTTTTATTTAACGAATTATTATTTATATTTATATTTTAATTTTTTATATAAAAATTATAATAAAAGATTTATATTATAAATTATTTATAATTTTTATAATAAATATAAATATTTAAACGATAAATCGGGATATTTATTAAATATTAAAAATATTAAAATAATTAAAATACGTATAAATATAATAATAAGATATTTTAAAAAGCGTTTATATTAATTAATATATCCGGGTAAATAAGTGTTAGATTTACGATCGTAGTTTTACGCGAGAAAACGGTTTAAAATAACACGTTCGAATAGTTTATAAAAAACTACAACTATATAAATATAAAAATTATAATTATAATTTTATACGTTTTAATAACTTATAATAATATATTTAAACAATTTATAATAAATAATAATTATTTAAATATAAAAAATACGATCGTAATTTTACGCGAAAAAACGAAATTATACGTTATTAAAAACCTTTATATCGATTTATATATTTACGAAATAATTATAATTAATGTTTTATTTTTTAAATTTATTTAAAAAAACATTTATATAATTACGATTAATTTAAATTTATTAAAAAAATTAATAATATAAACATTAAAAGTTTTAATATTGAAAACTTAATTAAACTTTTAAAATACGCGAAAAAAAACGTGGCTTTTTTATTTAAAAATATATACTCGGTTATATTTACGTTTACGTTTATAAAACAATAAAACTTTTAAATATAAGTTTTAAACGGTTAAAAGTAATAAAAAAAATATAAAAAATATATTTAAATTATACTATTATTTATTAAAAATATTAACAATTTTTAATTATTTAATAAATATTTCGAACTCGTTATAATAGTTATATTTTTATAAATTCCGGAGACTTTTTACAAATTGTTATAAATCGGCCCGATATTATTTAATAACGGAATTAATAATTTGATTTTTTTTTAAACGAAATAAAAGTTGATTTTTACGAGAAACAGTGTTATTGATTTTTTTTTTATTCTTTTATTACGGGTAAAAAAAATAAACGAAAAAAAAAGCGAAAATAACGTATTAAACTATAATGATTTATTATATTAAAAATAAAACGTTATACGTTTTCGATTTATTGTTTAATATATAATACGTTTGTTAAATTTTTAATAAATTTTAACAAGTTTAAAATATTATATTTAATTCGGACGATTAAAACTAGTTTTTCCGAAATTTAATTGTTTTTTTCGTTTAATAGTTCGATAGTTAAAACTACGGTTAATAAGTTTTTTATATTATATTTTTTATTATATATAATAAAACGAAACTTTTAGTTTTTTTCGACCGGTTAAAACAGTTAAAAAAACTTTATTACGAAATAATAAAAAATTTTAAATTTATATTATAAAAATAGTTATTTTTTTATTATAACTCGTTGTTTATTGTTTTACGCGCGTTGTTCGAAAATATTAATAATATCGAAATAATTAACGTCGAAAACGTTATTTTTAATAGTATTAATCCCGGTTTAAAACAAGCTGCGGTAAAAAAAGTTTAAGTTAGTATTTTTTTACGGCTTTTAAAGGCCGAACAGGCCGGCAAGAGTAGATGGTTTAAAAAAAAAAAAGCTAATTAGTTTAAAAAGTATAAAAAGCGTAACAAAGTTAGTAAAAATAGATAATAAGTTAAACAATTTAAACAATTTAAATAAAAAAAACGAAAAAAATTACCGGAACTTGTAATTATAAAGTATAATTAATTAAAATATTACGATATTTTTTATAGTTAATAAAAAATAAAAAATAAAAAAAAACAAAAATAATTTATTCGAAAACGAAATATAAAAACGGTTTATTACGAAATTTTTTATTTAAATCGCGAAATTGTTTAATTCGCGTATATATATTTAAAAAAATAATTAATTTAGTTTTATTTTTAAATATAATTAATAAATATATATTTTATAATTGTTCCGTTTTATAATATTTTTTTAATTATTATTTTAATATTCGTAATTTATATTAAATCGGATAATTTTTAATTAATTAAATTAAAAATTGTTTTTTTATAATAATTTATAATTTAATAATTAATACGGGTTAATTATTTTATTATTAGTTTTATATACGTTATATAAAATTATAATAAATAATATATATATTCGCGTTAAATAATCGTAATTTTTATATATTAATAATTAAAATATAAAAAATAATATTTATAATTAAAAAATAATATTATAATAAAAAATGTATATATTAACGTTAATTAGTTTTTTATTTATAATTAAAATAATAATAATATAATACTTAATAATATAATATTTAATAATATAAAAAAAATAATAAATTAAATAAGTTTTAATTAATTAAATTAAAAATTATTACTTTTATAATAGTTTATTATTTAATAAATAATAAACGAGTATATATATATCCGTATTAATAGTTTAATACGAAAAATTAAAACTATAATAAATAAACTCATATATATATTAAAATTAAACGCGGGAATTTTTTTTAAATTTAATATAAAAATATAATAATAATATACGAAACGTAATAATAAAATATAAAAAATTATAAAAATTAACTGAATATTATTAAAATTTAAAATTTAAATTTATAATTTATTAAATATTATTAAAATTTATTAAAAATAATTAAATAAAAATTAATTTTAAAAAAAATAATAAATATATATAAAATGTAATAAATACGAATAATTATTATTTAATATAATTATAATCGATTATTTATTTTTATTTTTATTTTTATTTATTAACTCGATTTTTAATTTAAATATAAATTATTAAAACATATTTTTTAAATAAAACTATTTATTGTTTTTTTATACCGATAAAAATAGTTTTAACGATTTTAACGCGCGGATTTTTTTATTAAAAATAAAAATATATTAAAAAATATAAACTTAATTAACCTTCGGACCCCGCGTAAGTACGGTTTAATATAGCGTTTTTTTTATCCTGCGTAATAATTACACGATTAAATCGCCGCTTAAGGTTTAAATTTTATCCGTATTATTATTTCGTATTATTACGTAAAATATTAATCTTTTTATAATTATATATATTTAACTGTTTAATTCGATAATAAAACGTTTTAAAATTAATAAAAATATAAAATATTTACGTTAATTATTTATTTAATAATATATTTTTTAATTTATCGAACAGTTAATATTATTATTATAATAATTACGGATATTATATTTATTTTTAAAAAACGTATTTTATAGTTTTAATAATATATATATAATTTAAATAATCTTAATTTATAATTAAATATTATTATTAATATATAATTTAATATTATTACCGATATATAATTTAATTTTATTACCGATATATAATTTAATATTATTATTAATATATAATTTAATATTATTATTAATTTATAATTATATAAAATTAACTTATTATTAAATAATATTATTAATATATAATTAAATAAAATTAACTTACGGTTAAATAAAATTAAACCGTATTTAAATATTATTATTAATATATAATTAAATAAAATTAACCCGCGGTTAAATAAAGCTAAACCGCGTTTAAATAATATTATTAATATATAATTAAATATTATTATTAATTTATAATTAAACAATATTTTTAATATATAATTTAACGTTATTATTAATTTATAATTAAATAAAACTAACTTATTATTAAATAATATTATTAATATATAATTTAACGTTATTATTAATTTATAATTAAATAAAATTAACCCGCGGTTAAATAAAACTAACTTATAATTAAATAAAACTAACTTACGGTTAAATAAATTTATTTTATATTTAAATAATATTAATTTATAATTAAACAATATTATTAATTTATAATTAAAAAACATTACTTAATTAAACATTATTTACGAGTTTTTTTAAAATTATTAATACGGTTATTAATTTTTTTTACTAGTAATATAATACGATATATTATAAAAACGTATTATAATAACCCGTGTTCGAAATATTTAAACGTTATATAAATTTTATTATATTTTTTTTATTCGTTTAATATATTTTAATAATATTAAAAAAAACGTAGTTAATAATAAGTTTTATAAATTATATTTCGTATATATAAATTTTCGCGATAAATTTTATTTTATAAAAATTTCGGCTAATTATAATAATCTTAATAAAACGTTAAATAATAAACTTTTTTAACTTTTTAATATTATTAACAAATATTTTTAAAAATAATTATAAAATTAATATAATTTAAACGAACTCGTTTATTATCGAAATTATTATTATAATAATTACGTTATAAACGTAAATAAATTAACTTATAAAAAGTAAAAAAATATAAACCGGGAATAAATTAATAATTTTTTAAAAAAACATAATATTATTATTTAAAAACTCGAACTTCTACGGAATTTTATAATAAAAAAATAACTTATAAAAAATTTAATAATATAAACAGTTAATATATCGCGAAAAAAGTCGTAAAATAATTCGAATAAATAAAAAAATCAAAAATTAAATTACGTTATATATATTATATATTAATTATTACTCCGTATTTTATAAACGTGTTATATTTTTATTTAATTTATTTAATAATTTAATTTAAATAAAAAGTTCGAATATTTAAAAATACGAAATAAATATATATTGTTTTATAGTTATAATTAATAATAATTATTTATAACTTTAATAATAAAACATTTTAATTAATTTAAATAATTATTATAATATTTCGCGAACTTTTTATTATTTAAATCTTATAATATTAAATTTTTAATTACGAAAACTATTATATTTTAATAAAAATTTTAATAAAGTTATAATAATAAAATTATAATAATAAAATTATAATAACAAAATTATATTAAATTATATTAAAATATTTATTAAATATATTTATTTTACGTAAAAAAAAATCTATTGTATAATAATTAAAAAAAATAAAAAATAATTAAAATAATTAATTTAATTTAATTTAATTTAATTTAATTTAATCGAATTAAATATAAATTAACGTTTTATTTTTAATTATTTTTTAATTATTAAAACAAAATAATTAACGCGGATAAATAAAAACTATTAATAAATTTTAATAATTTTAAATAATAAATACGAACGCGTGTATTATAATAAATAACTAATTAATAATTTAATATATTTTATTATAAATTTTAATCGATTTTTATATTTATTATTTTATACGGACAACGGAACTCGTTAATGTTACGAACCAACGGAGAAGTGACCTAACAAGCCGATTTAGCGCGGGGCGTAGGAAGACATTAAAACACGGGCAGTGTATCTAAAAGGGTTATACGCTAAGGAAAAAAAATAAGTGTTATATAAAGCGTGCTTAAAGGTTTTAAACGTTAAAACACGTTAAACATTTTAAGTAAAATTACTTAAAAACTTTAAAGTTTTAAACAATTTAAATAATTTAAAAACATAAATATAATACGAAAAAAAGATGTTTATATAATTTATAACGATTTTTTATATAACTAGTTATTTTTTTTTTATTATTTAATTTAAATTTTAATTAATTTTTAAAATTTAATTATTAAAAAAAACTTTCTAACGATTTAATTTTTTATTATTATATTGTTTTAATTTATTTAATATTTTATTTTAAATATAAACTAATTTTAACTTTTATTAGAATTTATTTATATTTTATAAATACTTTTTTATAATAATCGTTATATTTTAAATAATTTTGTTTAAATATTAAATATTAAATAATAACAGAAATACCCGAATTAATATAACAATTTAACAAAATATAACGTAATTAATTAATTAATTTTAAAAACGTATTAACGTTTTAAAAAAAAAATATATATATATATTATTATTTATATTATTAATTACGAATAAATAAAACAAGTTATAAAAGTTATACGATAAATTATAATAATAGTTATTAATAAATTAACAAATTCGATATACCGACTAATTAAATTAAAAAAGTTTAATAATAATAATAAAAAGATTCGAAAATTTTTAACGAAAATAAAAATATATTTTAAATATTACGAAAAAAGTTTTTAAATTAATTAAACTAATAATAAAAACGAGATCGAAAAAATAACCGATTAAATAAAAAAAGTTTTTTATACGGCAAAATATTTAAACGGATTAATATTTATATAATTCGAGTTAATTTTTAAAAATTATTTTAATAATGTTAATAAAGAAAATTAAAAAAACGAAATTAAAAAGATTTTTAAAAATTACGAAGTTTTCAAAATTAAATTTAAAAAAATGTTCGGAAATTTAAAAAAAAAACGATAAACTGAACGTAAACTTTTATTTATAAAATAAAAAAAATTAATATTTAAATATATTATCGAGTTCCGATAAATAATAATAAAAACGGAATAAAATAATAATAATATTTTTATAACGTTATTTTATAACGGATTTAAAAAAAAGGTTTAAAACGAACTAGTACGAAATAAAAAACCTAATAATTTTATAAAATACGTTGTTAAAATAATTAAAATCGATAATTAATTTTATAAACGTAAAATATAAAAAAAATCGAAATAATTATATAATAAAAAACAAATTAAATTTAAAAAAAAAACAATTAATATTTTATATAAAACCAAATTAAAATTTATAAAACTTAATATAATAAACAAATAAAAAAATATACGAAATAATTATTAAAATAATAAATTTAAAAATTTAAAAAATATTAAATATTATAATTATAAAAAAAAAATATTATATAAACCGTTATCCCGAATTTAAACGTATTAAAAAAAAATATTTTAAAAAAAATAAATAATTAAAATAAATTAAAACAAATATTAAATTAATATTATATATTTAAATATAATAATATTAAAAGTATTTAAAATTTTAAACGTATATAAAAATTATAAAACTTATAAATTAAAATATTTTTATATTAAATATTTAATTATAATATATTTTTAAAAAACGATTTAATATAGATATATTTATAAATAAATAAATAATTATAAAATATATTTAAAACGAAAATATAAAATATATAAAAACGTTATATAATTTTATTATTTATATTTATATACGATTAGATTTTAAAAAACGAAAAAAATAAGTTATATTTATAATTAAAACGGGAAATATAACGAGTATTTTAAAACTACTAGTTTATAATAATCGGACACCTCGTTAGTTAAAAACTAGTAAATTATAATAAACAAAAATAACAACGAAAATATTAATACTAACAGGTTAAAAAACTAACCCGAGGGCGAGAAATACCCGAAATATAAAAACTACGAATACGAACGATATTTATATTAGAACTATATAAAATAACTCGAAAACATAATAATTAAAAACGTTTAATAAAAATATATTCGATATAATACGAAAAAAAAAAACGAATTTAAAAAATAAAAACTTAAAAATATAATATAAAAAAAATTATAAAATATTAATTATTAAATAATTAAAAATATATTAATTAAAATTTAATAATTAAATAATATTATAATTATTAAAACTAATATTTTTATTTAAAATTATATAAAAATAATCGAATTTATAATATATAATTACGTATATAATAATATTATAATAAAAAAAATATTTATAAAATTAAAATATTTAAAATATAATAAAGTTTTATAAATTAATTATTTAATATATTAATATAAATTATATTTAAAAAAAAAACTTTAAAACGAATAGTTTTTATAACGAATTAATCGAAATATAATAATTAAACTATATTTATAAAATTAAATCGGATATTTAATAATTATAAAACAAAATTACGAATAAAAATACGTTATATTTATTAAAAATTTAAAACGACTTTTTAAATATATTTATTTAAACGGAAATATTAAAAATTATAAATTAATATATTATAAATAATACGTATAATAAAAATACGATTATTAAAAAATAAAAAAATTAATTAAATATATTTTAATATAAATAAAACTAATTAAAAAATTAACAAATTTAAATAAATTAAATTTAAAAACG
>MU390509.1:0-10088 GCA_022578715.1 Nemania sp. FL0916
CTTTTAATATAACGTGTTTAATATATTTATCGTTTATATATTTATATTAATTCGATATTTAATATCCGAAACTTTTTTATATAGTTCGACCGGGCCGAAATAGTTATTTCGGTACTAAAAGTTTAAATGTTTTTTATATTATCGGTAGAAGTTTTAAATCTTTATATAATTCGTAAATTATTTTATTAATATTATATATATATCCGTTTAATATAGTTTTTATATTAAGTATAATATACGGATATTTTTTATAATTTCGCGGTATTTTATTGTAAAATTATATTTTTAAATATTTATATCTATATAATAATTTTACGTTAGTTTTTTATATCTGTTTAAAATATAATATAAATTTTTCGTTATATATCGTATATAATATTAAAATATAACATATATATTTTATTTCGATCGTTGTTTTATTTTTATTAGTTTTAAAATATTCTAGATATGTTTTAAATAATATTTTATAAAAAGGAATTTTTTCGTATATATATTTATTATTTTTTTCGATTAAAATTTAATAAAATACGTTAAATAGATCTATTTTATTATTAAATTCTTTTTTAAATACGGCGTATTTTTTTTTTTATCGCGTAACTTAATAGTTAAAATTCCGATTTTTTTACGTAAATATAAAATCGTTATTAATATTTTATTAATCCGTTTAAAAAACTATTTTTTTAATAATTTTTTTATTAAATGTTTTTTATATTTTATTATTATATAACAAGTTTAAAATATTTTATAATATTATTCGTATAATAAATTAACAAGATTTTCGGATATTATAAAAATATTATTATAATAATAACTTTTTACTATTAAATAGGTCGTTAAATCGGGCTAAACTAGTCCAATAATTGTACTTATTTTTACTATTATAGTTTTTTTAGTTCGGAAAATATCGTAAATTATCCGTTTTCGTTTTAAATTTTTGTTTACGTTTTAGATCATTTCGAAAGTAGTTTTTTTAAAATCTTTTTAATAATTAAATTTTAAAAATTCTAACTTTACTTTTTTTTTTAAAAATAACTTTCGTTATTATATTTTTAATTATTTTTTTATTTATTTAATAGTCGTATTATTTTATTTCGTATTCCGGGATATTTTATAAGTATTATTTTTTTTCGGGCTAATTTTTACGTTTTTTTTTCTCGAGTCTAGTTTTTTTTTTAATCGATTTTAATTTTATAAATAATAATTCTATTTTTTATTCGTTATTATAAAATAAATAAACGCGTTAAATATTATAGTTATATTTTTTTTGTTTAATATTTTACGATTGTTCGTTGTTTAAATATATAAAATAAATTTTTTTTAATAAATATTTTTTATATTTATATTCGGTTATAATTTTTAACTGATTTAAAATTAGTTTTTTTGTATTTACGTATTATAACTCGTATTTTTATAATTAAATATAGTATATATATTTTTTGTCGATTTATTTTAATAAATATTTTATTTTTAAATAATAATTACAAGTTTTTTTAATTGTATTATTATAAATTAAACAATTGTTTTTTTTAAAATTTTTGCCTTAGTTTATATTTATAATTATAAGTAAAAATTTTTATTTTTCGAATTTTTTTACTTAAATAGATTATATTTGTTCCGAAAGTTTAAACTCCGAATCTGATTATATATTTATATTTTTTACTTATTTCGATTATAAAATTCTTTTACGTCGATATTTATTTGTTTTTTTTTATAATTTTATATTTTTTTTTAATCGATATTTTTTTACGTAATATTTTTTTTTTATAATTAAAACATTTTATTTAAAACAAGTTTTATTATAATAACGTTTGTTTTAATTTCGTAAGTTGTTATTAAATAGTTTTAACTTTTTTCGAATCGGGTTTATCGTTTTTTATGTTTTTTTTTTTTCGGCTTTTTTTTCGACGAATTTTTTAAAATTTCGTCGGTCGATTATTATCGTATTTTTAATATATTTATTAAATTTTTTCGGTTTGTTTTGTTTATATAAGTCGTTTTTGATTTAACTTTTTAGTTTATTATAAAAAAGATAGAATAAAACTATTTCCGGTAATTTTAAAATTATAATTAGTTTTTTAAATTTTATAACGTAATTTATAACATTTTTCGTTTATCGTTATTAATAAAGTTGTTTTTTTGTTTGTTCGGTTTTTTTTATATCCCCGAACAAAGTTTTTATTTTTTTTTCGAAGTTTTCGTATTTTTTAAAAAATTTTTTAATCTCGGGTTTTAATTTTATTAAAAACGATATTTTTAAAAAGTTTTTTAATATAAGTTAGAACTATTTTAATATTATTTTTATTAAAAATTAAAAAACTATTATTATTTTTAAATTTTTGTTCGTAATCGTTATTATATATTATTTTAAATAAAGTTTAATTTGGATTAAAAAAGATTTTATTTTTATTAATTTATCGTACGATTTTAAAAATATTAGTTTAAAATTTTTAAAATTAAATAATTTAAATATAATATTTAATTTTAATAATAATAAAAGTAATAATAATGTTTTTTTAAGTTGGTTTTTTTTTAATTTGTTTATAATTTTTACAATTATTAAAGTTTAATTAAGTTTAGTAAAAATTAGAATTAAAAATGTTATTTTGAATAATAAATTTTTAAATAATTTAATAAAAGTTAAATTAAAAATTTAAGTTTTAAGTTTTTAAATTATTTAAATAACTAGTATTTTTTAACTTGTTGTTTTAAATGTTTTAAATTTTTTTGTTTTTTTTTTTTTTTTTTTTTTATTTTTTGTTTTGTTTTTTTCGTTTTCGTTTATTTCGTTTTTGTTTTCGTTTTTTTAATTAGTTTTAAATATAATTAGTTTTAATTATAATTTTTAACTTTAAACTATTATTATTTTTTATAACAGTAATATTTAGATTAATTATACTGTTTTTGTTTTTTTAATAATAAATATTAATTATTTATTTTTTAATATAATTAATTAAGTTTTTTGTTTTTTTATTTCTTATTTACGGGTTTTTAGTTTTATAATTTTATTTTATCCGTGTTTTGTTTTTTAAAGTATTAATTTCCTAACTTTATTAATAATAGAGATTCTCGGGGTATATTTTTTTAAAAGTTTATCGGTAATTTTATTATTATTAAAGTTTTTTATACTCGTGTCCGTTTGTTTTATTAAGTTTTATTAATTAAAAAGTTTTTAAAATATTACGGACTTTTTATATCTTAGTATATCGGATATAAAAAACAATATCGGGGTTTTAATTTGTAAATAATAATAAAGTTATTAACAATATCCGTAAAAAAAGTCTAATAGTATTTTTATTATTTATTTAGTAAAATGTATTTAAAAATAGTTTAATAATTATATTTGTATCTAGGTTTAAACTGTAGTTTTAAATTAAAAACTAAAGAACAAAAATAAATAATTAAATATAAAAATAAATAAATGTTTATATAAAAAAACCTTAACTATTTTTTTCCGTACTAATTTTTTTTTAGATTATTATAAACTAGTAAATTTGGATTATTATAAGTTAGTAAGTTTAGATTACAGTAAGCTAGTAAGCTTGGATTACCGTAAGCTAATAAGCTATCACGTGATCACGTACCCCGACCGATGTATACTTTAATATTGCATCTTTCGAGGTGTACTTTTCTATTCCCCGTGTTAGGCTTGCCAACGGGCCATTCCCCTCTTGTTGGGTCGTAATAACAACTTGTTTTTTTCGTTTTTTTAAAATTTAATCGTGTATAAATATAAATAATAAAATCGTATAACGTTTTTATATATTTCGTACTTCCGTTCTAAATATACTTTATAATTATCCGTTTGCCCGTAGATATATCCGTATTAAATCGTTTTTTAAAAGTATATTATAATTAAATGTTCGATATAAAACTATTTTAACTTATAAGTTTCGTAATTCTCGTATACGTTTAAAATTTTAAATACCTTTAGTATTATTATATTTAAATATATAATATTAATTTAATACTCGTTTTAGTTTATTTTAACTATTTACTTCCTTTTAAGTACTTTTTTTTTAATACGTTTAAATTTAAAACAACGATTTATATAATGTTTTTTTTTTTCGTAATTATAACATTTAATATTTTTTAAATTTTTTAATTTATTATTTTAACGATTATTTCGTATGTTTTTTTATTTGTTTATTATATTAAGTTTTATAAATCCTAGTTCGGTTCCGTATAAAATGTTAATTGTTTTTTTTTTTTTATATTTAACTTAGTTTTTATTATATAATTGTTTCGATTTTTTTTTTATATTTTACGTTCGTAAAATTAATTGTTAATTTTGATTATTTTAATAACGTATTCTATAAAATTATCAAGTTTTTTATTTCGCGTTAATTTGTTTTAAACCTCTTTTTTAAATCCGTTATAAAATAACGTTATAAAAATATTATTATTATCTTATTCCGTTTTTATTATTATTTATCGGAACTCGATAACGTATTTAAATATTAATTTTTTTTATTTAATAAATAAAAGTTTACGTTTAATTTGTCGTTTTTTTTTTAAATTTTTAAACATTTTTTTAAATTTAGTTTCAAAAACTTCGTAATTTTTAAAAAAAAGTTTAATCTTGTTTTTTTAATTTTCCTTATTAATATTATTAAAGTAGTTTTTAAAAATTAACTCGAACTATATAAGTACTAATCCGTTTAAATATTTTACCGCGTAAAAAACTTTTTTTACTTAATCGGTTACTTTTTCGACCTCGTTTTTATTATTAGTTTAACTAGTTTTAAAACTTTTTTCGTAATATTTAAAATATACCTTTATTTTTATTAAAAATTTTCGAATTTTTCCGTTGTTATTATTAAATTTTTCTAATTTAACTAGTTAGTACGTCGAACTTGTTAGTTTATTAATAGTTACTGTTATAATTTGTTATATTATTTTTATAACTTGTTTTATTTATTCGTAATTAGTAATATAAATAGTAGTATATATATCCTTTTCTTTTTTTAAAACGCCGATACGTTTTTAAAGTTAATTAATTAATTACGCCGTATTTTATTAAACTACTATATCGATTTAATATTTCCATTATTATTTAATATTTAATATTTAAACAAGGTTATTTAAAATATAACAATCGTTATAAAAAAGTATTTATAAAATATAAATAAGCTCCGATAAAAGTTAAAATTAGTTTATATTTAAAATAAGATATTAAATAAATTAGAATAATATATTAATAAAAAGTTTAATCGTTAAAAAGTTTTTCCCGATAATTAAATTTTAAAAACTAATTAAAATTTAAATTAAATAACGAAAAAAGAATAACTAATTATATAAAAAATCGTTATAAGTTATATAAATATCTTTTTTTCGTATTATATTTGTATCTTTAAACTGTTTAAACTGTTTAAAACTTTAAAACTTTTAAATGTTTTAAACAATTTTACTCAAAATATTTAACGCGTTTTAACGCTTAAAACTTTTAAACACGCCTTACGTAATATTTATTTTTTCTCCTTAATATATAACCCCTTTAAATATACCGCTCGTGTTTTAATATCTTCTTACGCCCCGCGTTAAATCGGCTTATTAAGTCACTTCTCCGTTAATTTATAACAAATAAGTTATAAAAGTTAAACTTTATTAATTAAATACGTATAATTATTAAAATTATAATTATTATTATTAATTATTATTATTAGTTATAATTATAATTATTATATATTATTAATATAAGTTATTAAAATAATTAAAACTATTATAATATTTTTTATTTATAATTAAATTTTAAAAAAAACACTGTTTAAAAATTTTAATTAAAAAATAAATTTTCGGGTTTTTTTTTTAATTAAAATAAACAAACTTTTAACGTTTTAATTAATTAATATATTATATTAAATTTTTTTTTAATTTTTAATATTAAAAAACAAAACGTAAAAAACTTTTTTATTTATTTCTTTTTATATAATAACGTTAAAATTAATAAAACTAATAATATAAATTTAATAAATTATAAAAATTGTTTTAAAAACTCTTATTATTTATAATAAAGTTTTAATTAATAATTCTTATTAATTATATTAAAGTTTTAATTAATAACTTTTATTAATTATAACTTATAAAACAAAGTTTTTAAACTAATTATAAAACAAGGTTTCCGGATTAATGTTAATTAAGTAAAAACTTAAACTAAAAACCTTAATTAAAAGCTTTAATCGTAAAGCTTGCGCGGTTGAAACAAGTGGATAAAACCCCCTTTTACGCCGCTTGTAAAGTCTCCCGTTCCCGCTCCCTTTTATACATATAAACAACCCCAGCAGCTTAAAGAATCTCTTATTAATAACTCGTTATAAAACGAGTTAACCGGATCAGTACTTAGTAGAACTAATAATTTAACTCGAATTACACGTATAAGTTAGTTTATAAAAATAAAAACTATGTTTTCGTATAAAAACGATTTAAAACAAGCTGTATTAACTTTACTACGTACGGTTAAAAAGTTAAACAAAGAATAAAAGTTTACCGAGTTATAAATGATTTATTTATTAACGATTTATAATATTATAACCTTAAAGGGTTTAATTAAATTAAAAACTATTAATTTGTTTTATAATAATCTCGGGGATTAACTCGTATAAGTTAAAATTAATAAATTTTTAAAAAAGTACGTCTTTAAAAGTTATAATTCGTATATAATTTAAAAAGTTAAAATAATAATTAATTCGGTTTTATTAATTAATTAAATCTTTATATAATTAATAAATAAGTCGGGTTATAAGTTAATTAAAAAAGGATAATATAAAAAGTTAGTTCGGTTTAAAAGTTTAAATCGGTTAAGTCCGGAAGTTTAAGTCGGTTAAGTCCGGAGTTATAATTAGTTCGGTCCGGATTCGAGGTCGGTTTAATCCGGATTCGAGGTCGGTTTCGGAAATAAAAAAAGGATTAATAATAATTAAAAATTATTATTTAAATACGGAATAATAAAAACATAATAAAGTTTTTTTTTAATAAATATTTATATTATATATTATAAATAAGTTAAAATTTATATTAAATTATTTATTTCTTTTATAATATATTATTATTTTATAAATACGGAATAATTATTAAATAATATAAATTAATATAAATCGCGTTTTATTTTAAAAAAATTTTATTTTTATTATTAAATTTAATATATATTATATATATTAATAATTAAAATTTATTTTTTATAATTATTTTACGCGAAAAATTAAAAGTTATATAAAAAAACTACCGAAATTATAATTTATTATATAATTTTAAATATATATTTAATTAAATAAAAAAAATAATAAGTTTTTTAAATGTTTTTATAATAATAAAATTTAAATTAATATAATAATTATAATAAATATAAAATTAATTTATTTAATAATTTTATTATTTTTAATAATTTAAATTATAATATAATAATAAACGTTTTAAAAAATAATAATTAATTAATATAATAATTTTAATAATTTTAATAATTTATATTAATAATTATAAATAATAATTATAATTATAATAATAATAATAATTAATAATAATAATTATAATTTTAATAAATATACGTATTTAATTAATAAGTTTAATTTTTATAATTTATTAATTAATTATAATAAAAATAAAAAAAAACGTAATTAGTTTTATAATCTTTTTTTTTTAATAATTAATTTATATTTTTAAAATTCGTTTTATAATTACGTTTAATTATTTATTATAATAATTATAAAAATTTTTTATTAATTATTAATAATTAATAATTATACGAAGTATTTTTATTTAAATCGTATTATTCGAAAATTTTAAATAATATTAAAAAGTTAATTTTTTATAAATTATTAAATTTATTAAATTTATTTTTTTCCCGGTTTAATATTAATACGTAATAAATATATTATTATTATAATTAAATATAAAAATATTTTAATTTATTTTTTTTATTATTATTTTATAATTAATCGGTTTTATTTATTAAAAAGTTTTAACTTTATATATTAATATTATTTTTTTTATTATTAATTTTAAATATTCGAAATTATTATTAATTTATTATTTTTATATAAATAAATTTAATAATATAAATTTTAAATATATTACAAAATAATAAAAACTTTTAATTATAGTTTTATATATTTATTTAATAAATCTAATTTAATTTATTAATAAGTTAAAATTAAAAAATTGTTTTTTTTTTCGTTTTAATAATTATAAAAATAAATAAAAAAAAATTATTTTTTATTTAATAATTATAATAGTTTAATAAAACGCGATTGTTTATTTATTTTTAAAAACTTGTTTTGTTTCGAATTAATATAATTTAAATCGTATTATTAATAAATTAATCTTTTATTATTTAAATTTATTTAAAACTTTCGTTCGTTATAAAATAAAATAAAAAATAATTACGTTTTTATTTACGAGTAAATAATTATAAGTTTAATATTAAAATATACGCGAATTAAATTAATTACGACCTTGTTTTATTTTTTTATTCGGTTTAAAATACTCGAATTTAATTTATTACGATTATATTTTATTAAATTATAATAATTTAATTCGTCGATTTATTAATTTTTCAACCCCGCGAGTTTTATTTTTTTAAACTGCCTTTCGACTTTATTAATTAATTATATATAAATCTATTAATTTATTAGTTTATTTTATTATATAATTATTTATTAATTTTTCGACTTTTTAAATTTTTAATTTATTATTCGATTAATTAATTAATTTATAAACTTGTTAATTTATTAATTTTATTTATAAGTTCGAATTAATAAACTAATTAGTTTTAATTTATAATTACGTTTTTAATTATTATTAAGTTTTTATATAAAACGTATTATTTTTTAACTTTTTAATAAAAAGTTTATTTATTAATTATATTACTGTTTTATTAATTGTTTAATAATTTTTAATTAATTAATTTATTATTCCGCGCGTTAATTATATAATTAATTTATTTAATAATTTTAAATTTATTAACGCAAGTAATTATAAATAATTATATTTATTATATAATCGATTAATTAAAATTTTTTTTATTAACGCGTTCGAATTACTTTTATTAACTTGTTTAATTTTAAAACTTAATTGATTATAAGTTCGATTTATACGAACAAACTTGTTTTTATCTTTATATAATTTAAGTAATAATTTTAACTTAATTGTTTTAAACTACGTTTAAATTATTTAATTCGTTTAAAAAAAATAATTAAAAAATAAAAAATTAATTAAAAAAAATAAAAACTTTTTTTAATAATTTTTATATATTATATGTTTTTTTAATATTTAAAAAATTATAAAAAGTTATAATAGTTTTAATTATTTTAATAACTTATATTAATAATTATAAATAATAATTACAGTTATAATAATAATTATAATTTTAATAAATATACGTATTTAATTAATAAGTTTAATTTTTATAACTTATTAACTAATTATAATAAGAATAAAAAAAACGTAATTAGTTTTATAATTCCGTTTTTTTTTTATATAATTAATTTACGTTTTTAAAATTTGTTTTATAATTACGTTTAATTACTCGTTATAATAATTAAACTTTTTTTATAAAAATTCGTAAATATTATTTATAAAAAGTTTTTTTTTTTTATAAAAATAAATATAAATAATAAATATAATATAAATACTCGAAAAAAAATAAAAAATAATAATTTTTACGTTTTTTTAAAAAAATAAATTAATTAATAATTAAATATTTTTTTAAAATCGTATTATATTAAATTTATTAAAACGTTTTTTTTATTAATTTTAAAAAAAGTTAATTAATTTACAAGTTTAATAATTAATTAAATATTTTTAAAAGTTTTATTATAATAAATTTATTAAAACGTTTTTTTTTATTAATTTTAAAACTTATTAATTAATTTAAAAAGTTAATAATATAATATATTTAATATTACGTTTATTTATAAGTTTTATTATTAAATTTAATTAATATTATTAAACTTAATTAAATAAATTAATATTTAAATATATTAATATTAATTTTATTTAAACGTTTATTTTTAATAATATTTTTTAAATTTTAAAACACGGTTTTTTATAATTTATTAATTTATAAATATATATTAATATTTATAAAATAATATTAT
>MU390510.1:0-10069 GCA_022578715.1 Nemania sp. FL0916
AAATAATAAAATATAAAAAACAAAATAAATTCGTATTATATTCGGTAATAATAGTTTATAATTAGTTAATAAAATAATTTTTTTAATTTTAAAAAATTTAAACTTTTTAAAATTTAATTTATTATTTAGTTGTTTTGTTTTAATTTAAAAAATATTAATGTTTAAATTTTGTTTTTATTAAAACAAATAAACTTTATTTTTTTTTATTAAAATTAATTTTTTAATTTTTTTTTATTATAATATTTTAATATACGTTATTAAATAAATTAAAATATAGTTTATAACTTAGTTTATATTGTTTTAATTTTTATAATAAATATTTTAACTTTTAAAACGATTGTTTTAATAACGGGAATTTTAATTTAAAATTTTTTTTATTAATTTATATTTGTTTAATATTTATAAACTATTTTATAAAATAATATATTTATATTTTTATTTATAAATATATTATAAACTAGTTAAATTATAAATAAAAGTTCGTATTAATTATTTTATTCGTAATTAATATAATTTTAAAAGTATTATTTAAATATTTAATTTAATTTTTTTATTTGTTTATCTGTTTAAAAGTAATAAACGGTTAAAAATTTAAACTTTATATTAATTTTTTTAAAAAAACTTATATTAAATTTAAAAATAAAAAAAATATTTTAATTAAAAATAATCCGTTTAAATAGTTTATATTTATTTAAATATTAACGAATAAAAATATATATTAACTATTTAGTAATAATATCGTTTTTAAAAAGTAAAAAATAACTATATTTTATAAATCGGTTTATAATAACTTATATTCTATTATATTATATTTTTATAATTAGGTCGATTAATAATAATAATATAATAATAAAATTTTAAATAATAATATATTATATTTTATTAAATATTTATATTAGTTATAAAAGTTCGTAAAATTTATATTAAATAATTTTAACTTTATTATAAATATTACAAACGTTTATTATTTTTTTTATAATTTTTTATAACCCGGGAAAATCGTATTTTTTTTATAAACGTTTAACTATTTTAATTATTTTTTAATATTTATATAAAAAATATTCGTAAAATTTTTTAACGAACTTTTTTCGTAAAGTTTCGGGTAAATAAATCTTTTTTTTATAAATTAGTTTATCCGTTTTTAACTTTTTTTATTTATATAGTTCCGCTAGTTTTTAAAAATTGTAAGTTTATTATAACTATTATAATTAAACTTCCGAAAAATTTTTAAAAATAGCCCGTATACGTAAACTTTTATTTTTTTAAAAATATAATATTTAAATATTTTATTTAAAAACTTTAAATCTTTTTTATTCTCGTTAATTAAAAATATCTATTTAAATATTATTTTTTTTTTAATATAATATATTTTAAAATTAAATTTCGCGAGAAAAATTAACTAGTTTTTATATTATTTATTAAAGTTTTTTATAATTATAAATATAATTAAATTTTTATAATTAAAATAAATTTTAAATAGTTCTGTTATTTTTTTTATAAAAAGTTTTTATTTTTTTAATATTTTAATAATAATTAGTAATTTTTTATTATAAATTAAATATTTTAATTCGGCGTTTTATAACGTTTTCGAATAATAGGTTATTAGGTGTTATTTTTTATTATTTTTTAATTATTCGAGTATTCCGGCAATTATACTGTTTAAAACGTCCGTTTTTAACTTTTTTTTTTATTAAATCTAATAATCGTATTATTAAATTAAAAATAACTTTTGTTTTTAACGTTTTAAATACTTTTTTAACTTTTTTTAAAATAAAAAACGTTTTTTTTTATATTTTTTAATAATATATTTCATAAAAAGTTTTACTAATATTCCAAAATTTATAATTAAAACTCGTACGTAGTTTAAAAATTTTAATACTTGTTAAATATTGGTAATTATATACGGGTCCGGTATTTTTTAATTACGTATTATTTTAATTTTTAATTTTTATATTTAGATTTTCCCGGGAGTAATAATAAATCTTAAAAAATTAATTTTTTAAATATATTATACGTATTTTTTTACATTTAATCGTAGTTTCGCTTATTAAAGTTTTTTTAAAATTATTATTATATGTTTTTTATATTTTTTTAAAATTTTCGAATAAATAAAAATATTATTAAAATAAACAAATATAAATTTATTTAAAAACTTTTAAAATATTATTATTATTATACGTTAAAAAGTTGCCGGAATATTACGTAATTTTTAAAATATAACTATATATTTATATAATTTATAAATCGTTCGTATAACGGTTTTTTATTTTTTTTTTTTTATTATTTTAATAATATAATATCCGTTAAATATATCGAATATAATAAACTATCGGGTTTAATTAATGTTTTTTTTTATTATAATAAAAAAAATTAAAAAATATCCGTTTAAAATTATAATTACGTTTAATAAACGATAATTTATTATTATTTATTATATTAAGTTTTTTTTTTATTTCGGGCTTGTTTTCTGTTTTTTATTTTTAATATTAATAAAACCGGGTAACCGTATAATAATTTTAACTTATATATAAACCCTCGTTTTAAGTTTTTTTATATATAGTTTTATAAAGTTTTAAACTTTTTAAAACTTATATAATAAATTTAATATAATTTAAGTTCGTGTTTTTTTTTTAATAAAATTCGGTAATTTTAAAATCCGTATTTAAATAATTTATTTTTTTTTAATATTTTAAACAAGTTTTTATATTATAAATATTTTTTTAATATTTTAATTTTTTTTATTGTTTTTTATATTTTGTTAATATTTTTAATATTTTAAATTATTATTTTGTTTTTTTATCGAATTATTAAATTGTTAATTTTTAACTATTTTATTTTAAAAATAACGTTATAATTAAAAATATTTATAATATTAAATATAATTTATTTTTTATATTTTTATATCGATATATTAAATAATTTAATTTTTTTAAATATATAACTATTATTATAATTTAATCTATTTTTATTAAATATTATAATTTTATACGATTTGTTTTTATATTTCTAAAATATACGATCTTTTTTAATAACTCGGGGTAATATAAAGTCGATTTCGGATCCTAAGTTTACTAATATTCGATATTTTTTTTTATTATATTTTATTTCGATTTTTATTTATTTTCGTAAATCGTACCGCATTTTTTATAAAGTTTTTATATTTTCGGTCTTTTGTTACTTTAATAACAAAAACCGTTTTCGTTTTTTAACTTCGTATTTTATAAAACTATTTTTTAAATTTTTATTTTTATTATCGTATATTTAAAATATTTATTATTTATATATTCGTATTATTATTTAATTTAATAATTATATCGTTATTATATAGTTTTTTTTAATTGTAATAATTTTAATATTATTCGGGGTATTAATAAAACGGGGGTTTTTTATTTTATAAATAATAGTTTAAAATCGAAATACAAATTATATTTATTAGTTTTATTATCGTAAATATATTTTTTAATTATAACCGATTTATTTATAAAAATATACGGATATTTTTTATAAACACGGAATATTTTATCGTATAATTAAGTTTTATTATATAAATAATTATATAGTTCGTATTTTTTAACTTCGTAGTTTTTTTTAAATTTTAATTTAAATTATATTTTATATAATTTATAAATAACAAAAATATAACATATATATTTTATATTAACTGTTTTTTTACTTTTATTAATATTAAAATAAATTTTGTAAATTTTAAATAATACGGTATAAAATAGTTTTTCGTTATAATTATATAAATCTTTTTTTTTATTTATATTTTTTTAATTAAAAAATTTTTAATTAATATATTTTTTAACTTGTTAATATTATTTATAATAATAAAATCGTTTATAAAATATTTAATATATTTTTTTATATAAAGTTCGGGTTGTTTTTTTTTAAAAATTTTTATTATATAGTTTATAATCTTTAAGTTAAATATAACAATAATATTTTTAATTAATTTATTTTATTAATTTTTTTAATTTAAAGTAATATTTATAAATTTTTCCGTTTAAATCGTTATAATTAAAATATTTTTTTTTATTTAAAATAAAGCTGTTTTTTTATATTATTATATATATAATAATTATACGTCCTAATTTCGATTTTAAATTATATTCGTAAATCTCGGTGTTATTTTAAACGTTTTAGGTTTTTTAATCGTTTTTATCGTTGTTATAAATTTTTACGATTTAAGTTTTTCGGGTTTTCTACGTTTTTTTTTAAAAAACTCTTTTTCGTTAATATTAAGTTGTTTTTTTTTACAAACTCGGATACTAATATTTATAATGTTTTTTTTTTTATATTAAAAATATTCTACGTTAAATATATTTTTTAATATTTGTTTTTATACTACGTTTATTTTTAATAATTTTTTTTTTAGGTTTTTTTGTTTTATTTAAGTTTTTTAAGTTTTATATTTAGTTTTTATAATATTTGTTCGTTTTTTGTTTATATATTTATTAAACAATTGTTTATTTGTTATAATTACGTTTTTTACGTATTTACCAAACGTTGTTAATTTGTTATTTTAATATATTTTGTTTTATATTTAAGTTTTTAATTTATTAAAAAATAAAATAAACAGTATTATTTCGAGTAGTTTTAAAATAACTATTAATCTTTTAAACTCTATCGTATAAACTATAGTATTTTTAGTTTATTTTAACCGATATAGTAATTTTTTAACATATTTTATTTTTTTTTTATTACTGAACAAGTTTTTTATATAATTTTCGAATTTAAAATATATTACGAAAATTTTTTTAATTTTTAATTTTTATTCGTTTTTTATATTTTTTAAATAATTTTTTAAAATTAGTTTAAATTATTTTAATATTATTTTTGTTAAAAATTGCGCTATTATTATAATTTTTTTAACGTTTATATTAATAATATTAATATATTAGTTTATATATAAACGTGTTTAAATAAAAAACGATTTAACGTTCGTAGTTTTATTATAAACTTTAAAAAATATAAGTTTAAATTTTTTAATATTTATTATATTTATATTAAATACTCGTATTATTAGTAATAATATTTATTTTAATTATTTACTTATTAATTTAAATAAAACTGTTATATTTTATTATAATAATATTAGTTTTTTAATTATTTAAATATTATAGTTCTAAGTCGATTTTTTATAAATTTATATATTAAAATCGATAAAAGGGTTTTTTTTTTTTTTAAATTTTTTTTCGTTTAAATTCTCGTTATTAAAATCGTTATTAAAGTCGTTATTATTTAAGTTTTTTAAAGCTTTTTTTATAAACTCGTTATTTAAAAATAATTGTTATTTTATTTAAAATTTAAAAATTAAAAATATAATATTTAAATCCGTTATTATAATCGTATTTTTAATTTATTTTTGTAATTATTTTATAATAAGAGCACTTGTTATTATTTGTTCTTTTGTTTCTTATTTTCTAGTTTTAAATTTTATAACTTGTAAATAAGTTTTTTAAAACATCCGCTTGTTAGTTTTTTATAACTAAGGTATTTTTTAAATATACTTTTTAAAATCTTTTTTTTTATAATTTTCCGTTATTAAAACTTTTTTATACTGATATCCGTTTACTCGTATTAAGTTTTATTAATTAAAAAATTATTAAAATATAACGGACTTTTTATATAACAATATAAAAAAACGTACAAAGTTTTAATTTATAAATAATAATAAAATCTTTAATAAATGTCCGTTAAAAAGTTTTTAAAATATTCCCCGTTATTATATAATAAAAATAATTAATTTTAAATAAAAAATATATTATTTAATAAAAAAATAAATTAATAATTAAAAAATAAAAACGAATAATTAAATATAAAAAAAACTATCGTAACTATATAATAATTTTTTTTTTATTAAAACGTTTTTTTTTACGTTTCTCGGCCGTTTTAAATAATTAAACTTTTTAAACGTTTTAAAAACTTGTTTTTAAATATTTTAAATATTTTTAATATTTAATCTTTTTAAAACTATTACGTGATTTTATTATACACCCGGTAACTATAACTTGTTTTTTAATCCAGCCCCCCGCGTTTAACCAATCGGCTCCCTATTACGTTTAGCCTTTTAACGGGCCATCCTTCTGTTAGTTCGTAACAGTTTTAAAATAATATATTACAAAGTGCTATTTTTTATTATTTTCTAATTGTTTAAATATATTTGCGATAATTCCGTTTAAAATATCTATTTTGAGTTTTTTTTTTTTTAAAAAGTTCGGGAGTTTATATATCGGGTCGGATATGATTTTTTTTTTTAATTTTTTAAATATTTTTTTAGTTTTTTTATTTATTAAAAAATTTTTTTTTTTATATTTTTTTATTATATATTTTAACAAGTATCGGGAATAT
This sequence comes from Nemania sp. FL0916, assembly GCA_022578715.1. Taxonomy (NCBI): domain Eukaryota; kingdom Fungi; phylum Ascomycota; class Sordariomycetes; order Xylariales; family Xylariaceae; genus Nemania; species Nemania sp. FL0916. The sequence goes on from MU390510.1 coordinate 6,355, forward strand.
TTATTATAGTTTTTAATTAAAATTCGGACGTAGTTTATAAATCTAAGGACTTTTTTAATATTTTTAATAATTGTTAAATTTAGAATTTTTTAATTTCGTATAGTTTTTAGTTTTGTTTGTTAAATTCGTATTTTTTTTAAAATAATTATAAATTTTAAAAAGTTAACTTTTTGTTAATATTAAGTGTATTTTTTCGGGTTTAGTTATAATTTATTTTTTTATAATATTTTTAATACTACGTTTATATATTATTTATATTTTTTAAAAATATTTAAATAAATTAAAATATTATTTAAATAAACGAATATAAACTTGTTTAAATATTTTTATAAAATAGTTATTATTATACGTTAAAATATTATAAACGTATTTTATAATTTTTAAAATATAACCGTATATTTATATAGTTTATAAATTGTACGTATAACCGTTTTTTACTTTTTTTTTTTCGTTATATATATTAAATAATATTTATTTAATATATCGAACGTAATATATTATTATATTTAATTAATGTTTTTTTATATCGTAATTATTAAAAAGATTAAATATTTATTTAATATAATAATAACGTTTAATAGTTTAAAATTTATTATTATTCGTTATATTTGTTTTTTTTTTTCGTTATATATTAGTTTTTTTTTTTTTATTTTAAATATTATTATTATTAAATATTTAATAAATGATTTCGATTTTTATAAAAATCCTCGTGTTTTATTCTTTTATAAGTACTTTTATAATACTTTTAACTTGTTTAATTTTATAAAATATATTTAATATAATTATAATTAGTATTTTTTTTTAAAAAATATTTAATAATTTTATAATTTATATTTTAAAAGTTCGCTTTTTTTTTTTAAAAATAATTCTTTATATATATAATATTTTTTAAATATTATAATAAAAAAAAAGTACTTTTTTTTTTTGTTTATTTTATAAAATCGTTTTGTTTTTTATTTTATTTTTTTATCTTTTTATCGAATTATTAAGTTATTAATTTTTAGTTATAATATTTTTAAAATAATATCGTGTTTAAAAATATCGGTAATATTTAATATAATTCGTTTTTTATATTTTTGTATAAAAATATCGAATAATTATGTTTTTTTAAATACGCGACTGTTATTATAATTAAATGTTTTATTATTAAATATTATAAGTTAATATAATTTTGTTTTATATTTTTAAAATATTTTATTTTTTTTTATTATTTTTAAAAAAATCACGTTTATTTGTACTTCTGAGTTAATTATAATATAGTATTTTTATTTATTATATTTTAAATTAATTTTAATTTAGTTGTTTTTTTTAATAATTGTTTGTTATAAAGTTTTAATATTTTCGGTTATTTATTATTTTATTAATAAAAACTTTTTATATTTTTTATTTTTTTTTTTATTTTAATATAATCCGTTATATTTTAATTTTTAATATAACGTGTTTAATATATTTGTTATTTATATATTTATATTAATTCGGTATTTAATATTTAAAACTTTTTTATATAGTTCGATTAAACCGGGGTAATTGTTTTAGTATTAAAAACTCAGGTGTTTTTTATAATATTAATAAAAATTTTAAATTTTTATATAATTCGTAAATAATTTTATTAATATTATATATATATCTGTTTAATATAGTTTTTATATTAAATATAATATATAGATATTTTTTATAATTTCGCGGTATTTTGTTATAAAGTTATATTTTTAAATATTTATATTTATATAATAATTTTACGTTAATTTTTTATATCTATTTAAAATATAATATAAATTTTTTATTATATATCGTATATAATATTAGAATATAATATATATATTTTATTTTAATTATTATTTTATTTTTATTAGTTTTAAAATGTTTTAAATATATTTTAAATAATATTTTATAAAAAAAAATTTTTTTATATATATATTTGTTGTTTTTTTCGATTAAAATTTAATAAAATATATTAGATAGATTTATTTTATTATTAAATTTTTTTTTAAATACGGCGTATTTTTTTTTTTATTACGTAATTCGATAGTTAAAATTCCGATTTTTTTACGTAAATATAAAATCGTTATTAATATTTTATTAATTTATTAAAAAAACTATTTTTTTAATAACTTTTTTATTAAATGTTTTTTATATTTTATTATTATATAACAAGTTTAAAATATTTTATAATATTATTCGTATAATAAGTTAATAAAATTTTTAAATATTATAAAAATATTATTATAATAATAACTTTTTATTATTAAATAAATTATTAAATCGGGCTAAGTTAGTCCGGTAGTTATATTTATTTTTATTATTATAGTTTTTTTAGTTCGGAAAATATCGTAAATTATCCGTTTTTATTTTAAATTTCCGTCTATGTTTTAGATTATTTCGAAAGTAGTTTTTTTAAAGTTTTTTTAATAACTAAATTTTAAAAATTCTAACTTTGTTTTTTTTTAAAAAATAGCTTTCGTTATTATATTTTTAATTATTTTTTTTATCTGTTTAATAATCGTATTATTTTATTTTATATTCCGGGATATTTTATAAATATTATTTTTTTTCGGGCTAATTTTTACGTTTTTTTTTCTCGAGTTTAACTTTTTTTTTAATCGATTTTAATTTTATAAATAATAATTTTATTTTTTATTCGTTATTATAAAATAAACAAACGTGTTAAATATTATAACTATATTTTTTTTATTTAATATTTTATAATTATTTATTATTTAAATATATAAAGTAAATTTTTTTTAATAAATATTTTTTATATTTATATTCGGTTATAATTTTTAACCGATTTAAAGTTAGTTTTTCCGTATTTACGTATTATAACTCGTATTTTTATAATTAAATATAATATATATATCTTTTATTAATTTATTTTAATAAACGTTTTATTTTTAAATAATAATTATAAGTTTTTTTAATTGTATTATTATAAATTAAACAGTTGTTTTTTTTAAAATTTTCGTTTTAGTTTATATTTATAACTACGAATAAAAATTCTTGTTTTTCGAATTTTTTTACTCGGGTAGATTATATTTGTTTTAAAAATTTAAACTCCGAGTTTAATTATATATCTATATTTTTTATTTATTTCGATTGTAAAATTTTTTTACGTCGATATTTATTTATTTTTTTTTATAACTTTATATTTTTTTTTTAATCGATATTCTTTTACGTAATATTTTTTTTTTTTATAGTTAAAATATTTTATTTAAAATAAGTTTTATTATAATAACGTTTGTTTTAATTTTATAAATTATTATTAAATAGTTTTAATTTTTTTCGAGTCGGGTTTATCGTTTTTTGTATTTTTTCTTTTTTCGGTTTTTTTTTTAACGAATTTTTTAAAATTTTATCGGTTAATTATTATCGTATTTTTAATATATTCGTTAAATTCTTTTAGTTTGTTTTATTTACATAAGTCGTTTTTAATTTAACTTTTTAATTTATTATAAAAAAGGTAAAATAAAACTATTTTTAATAATTTTAAAATTATAATTAGTTTTTTAAATTTTATAATATAACTTATAATATTTTTTATTTATCGTTATTAATAAAGTTGTTTTTTTATTTGTTTAATTTTTTTTATATTTTTAAACAAAGTTTTTATTTTTTTTTCGAAATTTTCGTACTTTTCGAAAATCTTTTTAATTTCGGGTTTTAATTTTATTAAAAATAATATTTTTAAAAAGTTTTTTAATATAAATTAAAACTATTT